>JAODUG010058433.1:0-14732 GCA_027564795.1 Aphredoderus sayanus
GCCCTCTACAGTAATAGCTACTGCTGTAGATATAGTCCTCTACAGTAATAGCTACTGCTATAGATATAGCCCTCTACTGTATAATAAGCTGAGTCATCACTTGGACAGTCCAGGTCATGACTAGAAATGCCCCTCACTAAAAGCCCCCCTGCCTATAAGAGACAGTATGCCAGCAGTGCTGCGACCCTGTCAGTCTCCTATGTGGTGGGCTAAAACCACAGGGCAGTGCTGTACTGCTCACCGCCACCCCCTCTCCCTCGCTGGCTTCCTCCCCCTCTGTCCTTTGAGCGAAGCTCTCCCTCTAACGAGACACCGGAGGAGCCGAGGACGCCGGGCATTGTGGGAGTGCTGTGCTGCCCTGCCACTTGTTTTTTTCCAAGCCGCCGTCCTATTTTTCATAAGAGCAGCTCTCTTCCAGGGCTAAACAATAACAGAGGAGAGGGACTTTAATAAGCCTCCATCTCGGGCCTTTTCAGCTCAGGGGCTTGTGGCAGCAGTAACTGTGTGTATTTATTATTGATGGCCGGCATCGTGGCCACCGCTTGTTTGCGGTGGCAACAAAAAAAACTAAAGTGTAGCAGAAGAGAAACCAGGTCAGCTGCTTGCCACACAGCAGAATATACTAGGTGCCAGAGGCGTAGCTGAGTCACCCAACCTGCATTATTGCATTATTATTGCATTTCTTTCATTACTGCCATCGTCTGCCTTCTGACTGCCTCTGTCTTGGAGTCACAGTTCCCACAGAGCTTAGCTTATGGCCTCACAGAGAGATACTTCTCTCTGCGAGTGTCAGAGTTAGTCTCTCTCTCTCTCTCTCTCTCTCTCTCTCTCTCTCTCTCTCTCTCTCTCTCTCTCTCTTCCACACACACACCATTTTTGATCTTAAGAGTTTTTATTTAAAAGCTGTTGTGATTTGTCTTGGGAGGATACAATTCTCTTCAAAGCATTATTTGGTAAATCAAAGTAGTTACTGTAGATAGTTTTCTACAAACGGATCCTCAATATTTGATTTGGGGTAAATTCTACTATTATTGATGATTATTTTTCTCCAGCCCCATATTTTCACATTGTGTGCTGTGGGTGTATTTTATGTGATTGTACATTGTTGCAGAATGATTTATTCAGTAAAACATCTATTAACACCTTTTATGTGTTTTTATTTTCATATTTAAAGGGGTGCTTCAAGTGATTTTATAGGAATTAATCAGAACCAAACATTTTAATGAGAGTGATTATATAGTGTGGGTTGGGCAAATGGTTGCAGACATTAGGCCAGTTATCTGGTTGTCTGAGAAATAGGTGGGCTCAAGGGCTTGATCTCATTAAAGTGGCGAATACACATTCATTGCCTCATATATCTGGACAACAAACAGTTTTACTGCATTTATGTGCTTTATGTGAATTTCCATAATAAATGGGATGGAATCCAGCTTTCCCATTCAAAGTGCACATGATCAAATTACATGATTGCATCACTGCTGTTAGGTTCACTGAACACTGGCTTGCATCTCAATACGGTGTGGAGACTGTTAAACAAAACACGGCTGTTTGCGTTTTGAATAACAGTACTTTGCCATGCAGTACTTTCAAGTAGGCAGGTTGTTTTTGTTTTCCTGGGCTATGAGTCCTTACTAATCGTATCAAACTCAGGATATGCTAAATAGTCCACACTTGATCATGCTCATTGTGTCTGCTGTAAGAAATACAACTTAGTATCATCAAACACTACCAGCTCTGACATGTTATAAATATAACGTGGTGTATGAAATGGTGTTTTCAAATAAGATGGGTTATAAATGAATGGCAACATCAACCTCATCCTACTCTGTCTGTGACTGGTCTCTTCACTGGTTGTCTACATTTAGTAGACGGCCTACATCTTGCTTAATGTAAGGGGTGGGACCACTGGGGGCTAGTCAGGTTCCAAGGTGACCCTGGTTCACTCATAGTTCTTTGGTCATATTAGCATTCCCACGGGCTCGGTAATATGGAGACACCAGGTTATCTCAGTCTCTTGCCGCCATGGTCAAAGCTGGTTTAAATGTGTTCAGTGACCCCCAACAAAATGCTTCCATAAAACACTATACCGTACAATATTCCTGGGCAGTCAAGTAACTATCTCGGCGGCCCTATTTCCTGTTCAAATATTTCACAAACTGATTCATGCAGTTCCAGTTGTCACTGTAATTCTGCGTCCTTGGTTTGGCTATAAATCTGTAGGATTTCTCCCGCTTAAAGGTATAGTCAGTCATTCCGGAGAAATATTGTTGAAATTTGAACTTGATCAAAACAAAAACACCTCTCCCTTCAATGCCATAGTGTTATCCATTAGAGGATCCTCCCCACACATTGGTAAAGCATTGCCAAGGCTGGAATATTGTTGTGAGGTGCGGTCTGCACCACTTTGTTTGTTTTACAATTTACAGAGCCAGGGCTGTGTAGAAACACCAGATTATTATTTCAGCGCACAAACACAGCTGGCAGCTAGCAGACTGTAAGTTGATATTCGATGAATTTGACAAAAAGTTTATTAGCATACAGTCACTGACTATCCCTTTAACAGGAACCATTTATGACACAGTCCTGTTCCCCTCATTATGCAAGCAGTTCATTATAAGAAACCTTTTTTTGCCTAGCTAATAAGTATTGATAATGTCAAAGCAGAGTTTTATCAGAGGAAAGGCTAATGAGAGGAATATAAAAGGCTTACCGTGTCTGGCACCTTTCATGGATCACAGCCTTTAACGTTGATTGATTTGAGTGCTGGGAGACATCTCGTTTTGTTTGTGCTCATTAAAGCTCATTAAAGCTGTGATGTGTTTGTGTGCAAAGGTGTGGTTTGGGTGGGTGTGTGTGTGTGTGTGTGTGTGTGTGTGTCTTTGTTATGGAACATTGTGCTGATCTGTACCGTTCAATAACTCTTACTTTACAGGATATGGCCACACAAACAGTGCGTGGCATTGTTTGGGATTTCCCACAGCCTGGGGCAATGTAAAGGTCAAAGTTAACATTGTCAGTGCAACAAAATTCATCCTCATCGATCTTGACATTTTATTGGAATTTACTATTATAACAACTATAATCTGATATAGTGCTATACTTCATATGGTATAATGTAGTGTAGTAAATAGTGATAAAGACCCATATAAATGGACTTGAAACAGTTTCACCATTTTCCATTATCCATGTTGTCTCTTTCAATTACCTAAAACAGCGTTTTTTGACTTGCCTTGCTAAGCTCATCACTTATCTCAAGACACCCATAATATTCAGACAGTGATGTCTTATTGTGGCTATTATTAGAAACCATTTCTGTCTTCAGAAGATGACTACCAATGTATGATCGGCCCCCTTGGGCAGTGCTTCATATCAAGGTTACTTGATTAGGACAAAAAGACAAGTAGTTGCCATAGGGACAGAGGAAAACTGTAGTGACACCGAGGACACATGGGTGTGGCTGATGTCTGTCCCTCTCACGGTTACTGAAGCTATTCATGCTAGTTGTAATGCATGTTGCCTTTTTCAAGGTTTCTTTTTTTCCTGCTGCATTTCCAATGCTGTGATGATATAAACAAACGCAGACTCATATATAATATTCAAATGTTGACATAATGTGCCAGATCTAAGATGCTTGAATATGACAGCAGATTGGTCATCCGCCAACATGATAATGTGGGATTCTATAGTTCTGTGTAATGAATCTAATACCATTCAGGCTACGACCCTAAATTAAGTCTATTTGCAGTTAATGTTTTTGTTTTGTTTCCTATTTGTATTGTCATTAGGCACACTGTTTTCTAGAAATATCCATATAAAATGGAGGAGTTCATCTAATGCAGATTCCAACTACCGGGGGTTGAACTCTCATGTGGCCTGACCTGACCAATTATACTTAATGACTCATTACCTGCAACAGGGCAAACGGTCTAGATGGCTGACACTGTGCCACATGGGCGGTTTTCCACGAGGAAAGATAATGGAATATTGAGGCATTTTGTGTTTCCTGATTACTTTTATTCTTCTGGCTGTTTGTGATCCATTGCTGTAGACATCACTCCATCTGCCTAAATTATGTTTCTCTTTTAATCTAAGACAACAAAGTGGATCAATAGTCAAAAGTCTTGTAGACTTTTTGGAAAGATGGTTAACCCTCTGATGGTTAGCCCTTAAATATAGTGTTGAACCACTAGGCGGCGCCATCTGATTGTGTATGATTATATGGTTATTTTTATTGTCATTGCTGTGTGTATTTATTTCTTTCTGTTGTTTTTTCGTGCCTTTTAACCCTCCTGTTGTCCTCAGGTTTCAAACACACACCTTGTTTTGCCAGCAGTGCACATCATATCTCTGTGTAAGCTGTAGAATTAGGTTTAGCGCCTTCTATCTGCCACAAAGAGGTAGTGATTTGGGTCAGTTTGACCCTGAGGACATCGCAAGGGTTAACTATTGGTTAAACATTAACTTCACAAAGTCTAAATATAACCAGCCAGCTAGACTTTTCCTGTACTGTGTGGAACCGATTTAACACCAAGACTTGCCATACCAGATACCTTTCTCTAACAGTCAGAGGTTTTGCATGATAATCCCCACTTCTCAGTCATAATCCTAAATTATGTAAAAACCGTAATCTTACTAACTGTCATTTTCTTTCCTCGGTAAGATGTTCGTTTTACCAACGAAACAATACTGCGTAATACTACGGCACAGACGACGCTCATCATTGACCTTTTGGCCTACAAGCCCACTGTACGGCAAGCTAGCAGCTAGCAGAGCTAACAGCGCAGCTGTCCTAAAGTCACCACATTACCATTGAACTAACCCACACGCCTTTTCAGGATTAATTTCCCTCAGTAAAGCCTAGAATGCATTACAGCTGAGCTTCGGAAGAGGGGGCTGATGAACCCGTGCATCCTCCCCCGCGGGAGCCCCTATCATTGGGTACCCCATAATCCAGCTTTCAGCACCCTGGTTCCATCCTCAGCAACATACAGTAATTAATGAGCTCAGCAACGAGGCTATCACGACAGAGACATCCAAATCGCCCCGTGATAATTTGACTTAGGTACTGTAGGTGCTAATGTCATTTAAGTTAAAAGGCAATTAGGAAAATGTGTCTTTTTGACGGGCAGAGGGATTAAGGGCAAAGCTGTGATGCCACCCGCCTTCCGAGGACACGACCTTACACTGGGTACATACGTTCCCACTTGGCAGTGCTCATTATCGGCCATCACATTAGCAAGTCCGAATTTCACATCTCTATTTGATATGTGGTATTTCATTAAATATAGAAGTTGTGTGACAAATTCATGTCTGATTGGAAAGCACCTTCTGAACTTTCCCTTTGACACAGACCTGATGTATTTAGTCACAGGGGTTAATACTTTTATTTTATTTTATTCCAATTTTTATTTTCGATTCATTTGACTTAGGGCCCTATTTTAACCATCTAATCGCATGGTCTAAAGCGCCAGGAGCATACTGCATTTAGGGCGTCTCCAAATCCACATTTGCTACTTTAATAAAACGAGTTGAAATAAAACTGTTGCTGTGCCAGGCCCATGGTTCAAAAAGGGTTGTATTTTGGGCATAACATACAATAAACCAATCTGTCATCTCCCATTCCTTTAAAAATCCTGCACCGTGGCAGATTGATAATTATATAATATAATAGTTTGTGAATGCAATCAGACCATCTACTATGACAGCGAGATTCCACCAAGTTACCTAAAATATGTTGAGTTATAGGCTATACACGTGCCTAGTTATAGGCATAGTTATAGGCTATGACAAGCCGCCATTTGCCCCATCTGCTGGTAGTGCGTTTGAAACCCAAGGACAGCGGGAGGGGTAAAACAACATGGGCACTGCCAAGGAAGATTACACTGATGCAGACACTTTCCCACGTTCCCACTTTGCACCGGGTGTAAGATAAGGCCCTTAATATTAAATAAAATAAATTGTGTTGTATTTGTTTGTACAATTATATGGATCCTTTTCCTGTGACCTGACCTCGGATAAGCGGTTGAAGGTGGATGGATGGATGGATGGATGGATTTGTTTGTGGGTATACCTTGCAAGGTATTGCAAGGAAAATGTCAAGTAAATACTGTCCTTCCATCACATCTGAAAAACTACAATGAACGTATGGGGTAAAATAGGCCTCTTGCACCTCTTCTCTATAAGAGAGAGCTTGACTTACAGCCCACCTTGTTGCACGGAACCCAAGATAGGGTCTTTTCTAGATTAATATCCAATTACTTTGAGAATGTACGATGGTTGGCCTATATCTGCTGTTACGGCATCTCAGAAATCTGATGTTCCAGATTATGTTAAAACTCATAAAAATGTAAATCTGCAATACACGGGCGGTGTTTGTAGAAGGAGATTTATAAATACCTTAGACAAACTGTGCATATCACATGCATTTATTTAGCCCTTTGATGGCTGGCTGCTGAGAATTGGAGCTAATCTGACATTTCATACATCTTAGACTATTTTGGGAGATTTTTGAAGATAGAGGCATTATCTCCTGCCCTATGTTTGTGTTCCCATAGCTGTGAGGATGATTAGAATGTATTTTTAATCATTACTAGTTTACTCACATCATCCTAGTTAAAATTGAATTTTTGCCCAGTCAGCTCTGGCCAAGAGTGACTGGCCTGAAATGAGCTATTGTTGTAATATTACTCTCCACAGCAAAGTTGTGGGGTTAAAATTCACTGGTATCTATCCATCCTAATTTGATGAAAACAATTTGTGAAAACAATAGATAACGGAGATTATTTGGATGAAAACAATTAAAACAAAGAACAGCAGTTGAGGGAAATACTTCTGGCTTTCGCAGTGTATAATAATTATGTTTATGTGACAAAGATCGAATGTTGCTCCATAGTAATGAATTTCAGTTATTGCACACAGTAACTTGTGTGCATGCAGTACTTTGGCTCACCACTGGGGTCTGTCCATGCCTGAAGAGCTGTAGTTACATAAACAAAGCTTTATAAACAAAACAAAATATCTTTAGCAAGACAAGACACTGTCATTTCATGATCGTACATGATCTCTGTTTCTATTGCTAGCCCGATATTTCCATTCGCCACATTGTTCTAGTGCTTGGCTCTCTGTCCAATCCGCTTGTCCTGTTTGTGTCCAGCACTGACAAGTAACAAATTACATTTGCAAAAGAGCACTGGGCTAAGTAAGTCCAATTACTGTCCGCTGGGTAACATTGGCGACAGTGGGTAAAGCAGGTCGACAGAGATTCGAGAAGGCCCTGGTTCGAACCCCGCTAACCCCTCACCAGGTGTCGAAGTGTCCCTGAGCATGACACCTAACCTGGACCACCCCCGGTGTGTGAATGTGTATGGTGTGAATGGGTGAATGTGAGGCAATCATGTACAGCTCTTTGAGTGGCCAGAAGGTTAGTAAAGTGCTATGTAAGTGCAGTCCATTCGATAACAAACAAGCTAACGGCATTTATTCGCACACCTTGTGCCAGATGGAAGTGCCTTCATTCAAAGCTATATGCCAGAGGTCTTCAGCGTTTTTCCGGACCCCTCAGCTGGTAGAAACATAATGGAAGTACCCCCTGTTCTATATATATAAAATTGTGTTGCTTATTTGACCGGGCCAACGATAATAGGGTAGGTCGGCCTATTATGGTGCAACACATACAGGGTGTAGGATGGTGGTCTGGGTGTTTCACTCCCAGCTAGAAGGTTGTGGGTTCGAACCCTGGAGTTGCTGGACTACCTGCAAGCGTCCTTGGGCAAGGTGTCTAACACCAATTGCTCCCAGTGGTTATGTGCTTCCTGCATGGTTTACACTGCCATCGGTTTGTTAATGTCCAACCACTGACAAATGGACTACATGTAAGTCGCTTTGGATAAAAGCGTCTGCCAAATGCCGTAAATGGAAATGCAACACAGAAAAGTACTATATTACAGTATATAATCCTAAATTGTTAAAAGAATTAGATATATTGACAGATGAATATACCTAGTTATGTTTAGCTTAAACATTATACATCATGTATGATGTGTATATGTTAATGTGTATAATCAGACTGATTTGGAAGAAAAATATAGTTTTGGATCAAATAATTTGACACAGACCCCCAGGGTCACAGACCCTCTGTCGAATATTGGTGTACTCACCCTGTTAGGCAGTTCCCCTGGTCCACACAGACCCGGGGTTACCTCTCCTGTCTCTGGCTTCATACCCCTGTGCACCTGCGTAATGTTCTCCTGTCTGTATTTTTTCATCGTTTATATCTCGCACTCTGTAGTAATGACTCGCGATGCTTGATTAATGCAACTATTGATTTCATTGTTAAATGTGAGATTAGGTGCATGGGCCACATTGCTATTCATCAAATGCACTGGCGTATAATTAAATTGTCACTTCATGTTTTATGGCTGCACACATTTATTAAATATTAAATATCTTGTTGAAATTATTTGTACCCATAGGTGTGTTGTTTGCCCATAGGACACAGCATATGGATGCAAAACAAATAATAAACAATGATATTTTGCTGCAGCAGCAGAGGTTCAAAACAAGGTGGTTCATATATGGAAAATCTGAATGTAGAGTGTCGTCCCTCCTTCTTCTGCCGAAGATTTTATTAGGTCACTATCAACATTTTTTGTGTGTGTAGGAATTACGTGTAGAGTGCACTTTTATTTTTTCCAAAGCACCTATGTTGCACTGAGCAATCTTGATACATATATGATGCATTGAAAGTACTTGTTTGTATACAATAAATATTTGAAATCCACAATGTTGTTTTCCATTTTGGCAGAACAACTATACACAGTGTCCCTATGGACACTTACATACTACTGTTACAGTAAGTGGATAGCAGTACTACTATTACAGTCAAGTATTACAGTTAATTTACAATGTGAACATTGATGCTAGCAGCGTATGCTACTATCTAATATGACGACTGCGAAGAAACATCAAATTTTAAGGTCATGGGTACCTGATGAAACTGATGCAATTTCATACTTCTCACATTGGTGATCTAATCTAAACATATTGTGTTGTACATTTGTTTACATTTATTAAACAATCTACGAAACACAGAATATTGAAATTTAACCCAAAGTTATGCTAACTTAAAATAGTTCCAATAGTCAGTGTATTCTTGAGAAAGGAATATTGTTGCTTAGTTTAAATAATTGTTCTGACATTGTTGTTCAATGCAAAGCGTAGATCTACTAATAAACAAAACATAGTGTAAATAAATATAATGTTTATATTGGTTTCTTGTATGGTTCAGAAACAAAAACTGTTTACATTTTCATAGGCAATGCCTCTGAGAACCTTGAGTTCTGGATTTGTACCTGCAGTAAAAGCGCCATGATGCAACTGTTCCATTCGGTGCTGTCACTATGCTGTAATGAGTTCTGAAAAGAGGAAACAAAACATCATGAGCACTTTAAAGTTACACTCGTCAATTCATGGCTGGAGCTAAAACTTGTGTGGTTCGCATTCGTCTCTGCTCCTTCAGCTCACACATTCTCATACCATTCTCACGCCTCTCATACTGTGCTTAAACATTAGTTACATTTTTACTTTATTAGATTTTATTGTACTGTAGCCTACGATTAGCCATTGCTAGGCTATACTTCAGACAGAAATGACTACTACTTGAGGTGCATGAACACTCCCAACCACATGGGAGCGCTCATAATCGACGACGGCCATGACATGAAACTGTTTGCCAGATGTAGGCGAGAGCGTATTGGGCGGGTTCTCAAGTTATCTTGGATGTACAGTATGCACTACAGCATGCAAAGCCCGCTCTTTCCCTTCAGATTACATTTGTGTTTGTCTGAAATTAGTATCTTATGCAACGCTACACAATTCCGTGTTTTTTCTCTCTCTCTCTCTCTTTACATCCACTTTGCTGTATCTTCTCCTTATGGTACTCCTTTCCCTTGACCACAACCCCCTGCATGCACGCCCACACACACACACACACACATACATAACAGTACATGCCATTCCTGGGTGCTGGGAATATGGAGTTCCTCCCAGTGCATTCATATTTCAGTGTGGAGTTGCATCTCTGGTGTCACGTCAGATCTTGTCTAAGGAGGCAACGTAGAACATCCAGCTTGTGTTTAAACATGTTTATGTCCCTGACCCACTTACAGGACCTCCCTCAACATGAGATATGTGGAAGATGTTGGGGCAGCAGGCATTATCTGCTTTACTTTAACTCCTCAGCTCTCCCACACACACACAAACACCCAGTTGTGCGATATACCGCTAAATAGTCACCACTCGAATCTTCTAACAGAGTAATAACTCCCTGTATACGTAATCCTGTACATTGTGTTTCTCACACAATGTGCACACGCAGATCTGACGGCATTTCTTTATGGATAATTGAACGTCTGGAAGGTGTTTGCGGGAAGTGGTGGGGAGCTAATGTAGCTATAGTCATATGAGGGGAAAGATAGAGCCATCAAGAAAGCCTGTGCATTTCATTTAAAATCTGAGCTGTTGAATAATGCAGGGAGCCCACCGAATGCTCAGCCAAGTATTCAATTGCCGAGGTTGTCATCATGGACAGTTAAAGGCACAGCTACTATACATTGCTTGTGGTTGGAGTGTGTGCGGTAATGCATTAGAGGGGTGGTTGGTCTGTTCATGCGTGCAGAGGACGGTGTTAAATTACATTAAACACTGATGCAGTGTTGAAGTGCTTTTCCGAACACCAGCACTAAATTGTTGTTCGCACCAAATTAACTACCCACCTTGTTTCTGATTTGCCTGTACTTCTCTACATTGACGCATTGTTCAGGTCTCATTTTAATTGATAGTTCCAGCCTGATATGAATAGCAATTTAAATTGGAGAGGTGGAGCTTGCTAAATCAGGATGGTTTTATCCAGTTCAACCTTCACCCAGTTATTTTAGCATGAAAACTTAACATGGCTGTTTGATTGATTTCCACCTCTCACTTGTCTTATTAAATATTCTAGCTACCACAGTGGCACTGACTGACAATTGTTGCTCTGCGTTATTAGGAACCATCCTCAAGAAAGTCCTTTAGTGTTTTTGTATAGCTATAGTTTAGCTTTAGTTGTCTGTAACCATGCTAGATGTGCGTTTCTGCTGGAGTACCTCCAACAAATGAGTAAAACATACAACACAGCTGCGGAGGAGGCTGGATGAGGATGAGTGCTGTCTTCAACTCCTTTAACGTTGTCTGTGGCAGCTTGTCTCTCTGAAGGGCCCCGTCGTCGCCAAGGGCTTAGGATCCATCACGGACTGCTGGATTGCACCGTAATGAGCCATGCTATCGGTCGTGCGGAAGCTGCTATCTGTCCTTTTATTGAGACGTTCTGTCAAAGGCCCTCCACCCCCTTCCATGCCTCCTACACCGGGCGAAAGAATAGCGCCGGTCCCTGAAAACCATGGCACCTGCCTCGAGCTGACAAGGTTAAAGGGACATTCCTCGATTTCCCCCCCCCCCTTGCGAATGTCTACTGTGTATGTGGTTGAAACCATGGTTACAATAAAAAGGCTAACCAGTCCCCCTACAGCTGTCTACACCGTGACGCGTGCTGGAATGTGGGGTTCTGGGCGTTCTGTGACGAAGCAGAGGAATAGCACATGTTCTGTTAGCTGTTCATCCGGTTGTTTATCAGCACCTTTCATTGTACCACCCTGTGGTACTACTGCAAGCTAACCACATCTACATACAGCACAGTAATGGCTGCCGACGGTAAAATAGCCAATACCGTAGCGGCGCTGTCGGTGCCTGCGTGACACTTCTTGACCTTGTTGCCCTCCTTGCGGGGTTAGACAAGACAGATAAGACAGACTAGACAGTTTCAAGGGAATACAGGTGAGATTAATGTATTCCTGTCTGTGTACCAGGCTTGGTGGCTGAGTGGTGTGGGCCATTGTTTTCTCTGAACTGGTGAGGTGAGTTTGATTGAGTTGTTCAGCACACTCCATGCCATCAGTGTATTGTGGCTCCAGGCCGGCGCTGCTGTATAGCAAAAGGTACTCTATGTAATATTTTGACATTAAAACATTAAAAAATCTACCAAATTGATCAAGGCAACGTTTAAAAATAAAGTTATGGGCGCCCTGATTGTATTGACTTCTTCTTACGATAGCGGGTGGAGACCACTACCTTCTGGTGATATGCTGCCCCCTAACTGCTTGGAATGTGGAGTTTGAATTAGACGGCTGGTCAAAACTACATAGAGTACCTTTAAGGGCAAGTGTGGCCACTTAGCAAATTATTTTGGACTCACAAAATCCGGACCCTTATATTGTAAATGAATGGGGGACAACTGCACTTTATAAAAATACCTGTCATGGCAAATATGTCACTAGAACGACCCAGCGTCCGATGCAAGTCAATGGGGAGGTCCACTGATTTCACCATAATATTGTCCATTATTTCTCTGTGGGAGGGGGAGTAATGGGTATTTGGAGTACAGTATATTACATTCATTGCTAATTCATTTCTACGAACAGGCCTGCAGTGAAATGGACTTTGATACAGTACATATACGCACATCCTCCTCAGCAAGGAGACACGCCCACAAGAGACCGGCCCATTTCTTTCTCCCATAGAAATGCATTACATTGCTTTTCCCTCCCTCCCTCCCTGCCTCCCTCCCTCCCCCTCTTCCACTGGCATGGCCTAGAAGCAGCGGAAGAGAGTCGGCGTGTTCCCGTCTGTGGCAGTAATTACAATGGTCACGTCTGAGGCCCTTACACAGATATGCTAATCCCAGCCATTAATCCTGTCCCGTTATATTGTGGCTGCCGGGTGACCAGTTGCCCGTTGTGCTTTAAACCCCGGACATGGCTTTACTAGGGGAGAGAGAGCGATCAGCTGGGAAATGGGCGGGGGAGAGCGATGGCCCCGGCCAGGACATCACTATGGTAACCTTCGTCCCACACCGGACCCATCCACGGTGTGAAACGCTGGGCGGTCTGTGGTTTAAATCACCCTGCCGGTTATTTATTTAACCGTTATTCAAGCAGGCAAATTGGTTGAGAACAATTTCTTATTTGCAACCATGGCTGTTATATTTTCATTACAGTCAATGGGAAAAGCTTAATGGCTGTTAGATTTACATGACATTCAATGGGAAAAAACTGCAATGGGAAAAGCTGTTTTTCAATGGGAAAAGCCGAACAAGTTCAAGTTGTGATTTGAACAAATGCCCAATTTTCCTTCCAAAAAAAAATCCAGTTTTTTTAAATGTAGGTCCATGTTGTTCTTTTGCAGTGTGCCTGGCACATGTTCTCACTCTGTAACACAGTGCATGTTTGTTCGTAGTGCTAGAGCCGGCTGTTACACGTGAAATACTGTGTTTCAATTTGGGTGAAACTATTCCGTCTCCATATTTTATGTTTATATCCCTAATTACTTATTGGCCCTGTCCTGGCCTATTTTTCCCATACAGTAGGTTGGTAGTTCTTTATTTGATGACTTTCACACTACCATTTAGCTTCATGTAATGCCTCTTATATTGTAGTGGCCTTAGGTACTTTGAAATGAGCTTTAAATAAAATGTAGTATTATTTGTCCAATATGGCACTTATGCTGTGCACTAAAGCTTTGATAAAATGTACATCATGCAATCACAGTATGTCATTCAGCCCTACACTAGATGTCGAGGGCTTCTTGTCCATCCATTTTTGTTTTCCAGGCTCAAACAGCAGCCTGTGAGCATCTGGTAAAATAGGGCTCTCCTAAAAGCTTTAGCTGTGGTTATGGGACCGATTGTTACAGTGTTTGCTGTCACAGCAGCTGCCTCAGCAGAATAGACAATGTGTTGGACAAAAGTGTGGTGGTATGGGGAAAACTATCAGAATCCAGCTGTTATTTGCATAGGTTGTTTAAAATACATTAGTATGGAAATGCATATTTTTACTAAATGTTGGTGGTTTTCATTAATCTACCTGTTTCAGTTTAATTAAAACCAGATGCACGTCTGCAAATATAAATCAGGAAGTTGTTAAAAATGGAAATTCCATATTTTCACATGAGCAAATGTTGATTATTAAGTATTTTGACATGCCACACAATTACTGATGGATTATCCAGACCAAAGCAACTTGATTGAATACATTTTGTTTAATGTATTGTGTACTTTGGTTGAGTACTGTGGTTTCCAATTACAATTAAGTAATGTAATTGACTCTGTGCAAGTGACTCACACTTGCACAGATATGAGCTAGGAATCTTGCTCAAGGATGCTTGCAGGTAGACTTGACTTCTCCAACACCAATACCACAAGACTACCCTGCACCTTACAGACAATTCTGCCCCTCCATGGTACTGTAAGCATTCTGCTATGGGACAGATCAGCAGTGTGGGTTGTGAGGAAGACATTCGGCTGCTGTTGCAGACTTTGTTGCTGTGTTACTCTTACTTTAATGCAGAGCAGTGACTAATAAGTAGACATGACAATACTGTATGATTTTGACTTTATCAGCTGATCATGGTCAACACATCCATACTCAACAAAGGGATTTATTGGTGATTCTATATATGGAAGTACCCTCGCCATATCTGTAGGTTTTGACATACCTCTGAAACAGCATATTCCTTGTGATGTCCTCTGGGTCAAAATGACCCAAATCACTACCTCTTTGTGGCAGGTAGAGGGCGCTAAACCTAATTCTATAGCTTACACACACATATGATGTGCACTGCTGGCACAACAAGGTGTGTGTTTG
>JAODUG010058444.1:0-10000 GCA_027564795.1 Aphredoderus sayanus
GAGAGAGAGAGAGAGAGAGAGAGAGAGAGAGAGAGAGAGAGAGAGAGAGAGAGAGAGAGAGAGAGAGAGAGTGAGGACCAGAGCTCTAAACCAATATAAAGGGAGTCAAAATGGAGTGTGGATTTCAAAACAGCGATGGGATCAAATCCGTTTTGGCTTAGAACACAAAACATGCACACAAAACAACATGCATTCTTCAAAACTTAGAGAGGACAGTACATTCATGTCAGTTTCATCTGTTTTTGTTAATAAGTTAAATATAGTTTGTGGTTTTGTTATTATGTTTGTGATTTTACGGGGTGAATCGGAGCTCTAAGGGTACTACACTGTCCAATCAAAACATCTAATTAATGGAGCAATGGATCCAGAAATGATCCAATTTGCTTTTGGACAGTTGGCTGGACACAAATAAGTAAACAAATCATTGGTGTACATTGGCCTATTCCTTCATTAAATGAAGCAAACACAAATGCAATAATATAACTCATGTTGTATGTTGACTTCAACAGTACACCACACCGAAGCAAATATTTCATTTCCCCAGGATGAATAACTTCCTCTAGAACTACAGAACTCCCTTAAGTCATAGCAGATGTGTTTAGGGCTTCTTCTTTCCATATCTCCTAGCTTGTTTCCAAGCCTCCTCTTCATCTGTCCATACTGTTATCATAAACCAATTGCAATGACTTTTGGCCTTCAGCAATTGATCTCAACATATCCTTCCTAACAGAATATATTCTATTGCACATGCCCAAGCTCTCTTTACCTTGCAGTTCCCCTCAGATCTCCTTCCACTTCTCAGCGGGATAAAGCTAATCGAACCTTTCGCATTTCTCGTTCTCTTTTGTTCCCAAGTGTTCCCATTCTTCCCTGTGTGGGTAAGAGGAACCTGGCTGGAAGCTGTGGCTTTCATCCAGCGCATGCTTGAACCAAAATAGCTGGAATTCAGCTTTGGTCGATAGTAGAGTTGCAGGCAGGTCAGAGGAAATGGAATCCGTTGTACCATGTTTTGTTTTACAATTCCATTCACATTCACAACCGTTAGAAATGTCAACGCTATAGTACATGATGCACGATAAGAGTATTTAACTTGTTGAGAGGGAATTGATTAAACCATAACCGGCCATGACCCTTACTCTAAAGGGCCAGGTACTGTACTACTAACCGCACACTACGAGCGTTAAGAGTGTTATTCATAATAACGTAATGAAGTGTACTTCATTTTTCTTCGAGAGGAAGCATCTCAGCGCCTTGTGGTTGTGTCGGCAATTTCTGTTCGGTGTGATTCAGAGATTCAACGGAAAGATATGTGTTCTACATGCTATCTACATGCAACACTCTTTTGTGAGCTTAGCGGGACATCCATCGTCGTATGGAATGTGCACGTGTGCAGTCAACGTGCACACGCGCACGCCCACACAACGTTTAGGAGGTACACCGTACGGCCAGCGGCCTGCGCGCTCCTCCACAGCTGACCAATGGCAACTCACCTCCAGGAAGCCCGTCCCACACCTCCAGCCAATCATATTTGCAGTCGCCCTCTCCGCCCGGCAGGGGGTCATTCTCGAGGTCGAAGGTGAGGAAAGTGAGGGTGACGTCCATGCTGGGAGGGACGATGATAATAAAGGAGCACTCCAGATTGTGGGGGTACTTGTCAGGGTAGCCCGGGGACTCGATGAGCCCTGTGTGGCTGGTGAAGTTCTGGGAGCAGTCGGAACCTGCCATTAATAAAGCAACAGTAAGTTATTGTTACCGGCCAACAGCAGCGAAACAGTCGCCAAGGAGACTTATTCTGCAGCTGTAGCATTTTTCACATATAAATGCGATTACAGACTAGGAAGATATAGGCACACTAATTATGAAATGATTCATGTTTAACTTCATAGTTCAACTACGTTTGACATGAACCTGTAACCTTCGGGGCACTTGGGCAACTGTGGGCCTGCTTGAGTGATAAAAATATAAAGACAGAACACAGAAAGGAAATGACTGGAAAAGAAAATCAAAGAATCAATCAGCCTGTGAAGCCTGTGTGTATTTGAGATACATTCCAAATATAAGTGTGCATCCTGCTGTGGCAATGTATCTATTCTCTTGTCATTCCAATAAAGCGCTGACTCTGAATCTGACTCTGAATTTGAGAGCGAAAGAGAGAGAGAATGAGACAACACCATGGACGGGTGGCCTATAGCAGTTATGAGGGCCTTTTAATATCACAACATAACACACACTAAAGCACGCAGGGGGGAATCAAAGACAAACAAACAGTAATCTGTGGCTCTTCACTTCAGAATGACTGTAATTCCTTCTGTATTTATACACAGTCACTGTACACCACACACCCAGACCGGGAAGGGAAGATGCCTGGTTACAATAAGAGGCTTAGGTACTGCGTGAGTGTTTGTGGGGTCCCCCTCTAGGCGCTTGCTTGTACAGTAAGTGTGTGTGTGTGTGTGTGTGTGTGTGTGTGTGTCTATGTTTGTATGTATGTGTGTAAAGGCTGGAGACGAGGAACGCGTGCTAGTTATTAAGGGACAGGAAGTGTGTGTGCGCGTGTGCGTGCGCGTGTGTGTGTGAGGGCGCGTGCACGTGTTTATCTAGACAAGTCCCAACTTGTCTGTGTTTAGTTCTTATCTGGAGATCGGATAAGAGAAACCACGCTAAGACTAAGACTAATAATGCAAGAATAAGTGGATACATTCATTGCAGATCAGCATGTCATCTATTGCCTTACACCAAGACAGGGAGAGACAATAATAAAGATTTCCTCTGTGGTCAAATCACACTAAAGGACTCCTCAATAGTGTGTAGGGTCTTTAGAGTATTTCTGTCTTCCTGTCCAGCCAATCATAATCATACTGCATAGTTTAAGGGGTGAGCGAGCTGTTGGTACTGTATATGTGTATTTGCTTGTTTGTTAGGTAATGTTGTTCATGTTTGTATGCATTTTATTTTGTATACTGTATGTGTATAGGCCCCCAATCAAAATGAGATCCTACAGCTCAAGGGGCTACAAATACAGAATGAAATGGCCAGTCTTTCTGCATGCCTGTCTGTCTGACCTATTTTCCAGTCTAATTTGTCTGTTATTGTAACCTTCCCCCCCACACACACACACACACACACACGGTCATAACAAGAAACACTGACTCTGCAGGGGGCAGCTAACCAGAGGAGCGTGTGTGTGTGTGTGTGTGTGGTGCGTGTGCATGCGTGTGTGTGTGTGTGTGTGTGTATACATGTGCGGCAGAATGAACGCTGGCCAGCCCTGTCGCCAGCAGCTTTATTTCTTCCTCATTACTTCATGTTGGCGAACAGCACAGACACAATAGTGCCCTCCTTTCTGCACCTCCCCTCCCTCACTGAATCATCTTTTGGATGCTTTTACACCCCCTCCATTTAAATACCCCCTTTTCACTCTTCGTTTCTATTTACCAGCCTTTTATTCCATCTTTTCCACCAATGCATATTCTTGATTTGTGCCAAATGTTTGATCATCGGCTTTTCTGAAACCTCAATTTACACAGGTGTGTTTGATTCTGATTTATTCAGTGGTGAGAACTTAGTTATTTGTCACATTTGCTGTTAACATCCCTTGTACAAATAAGTCAGTTTATGAGTATCTTCTACACCGTGTGTGTGCGTGTGTGTCTCTGTGTGTGTACTGTATGTGTGTGTGTTGCCAGGCAGATTTTGCACTGGGGCTTAACAAGGTCTGTCAGCATGTGAGTGTACAGTTTGTGTGTTATTGTTTGTGTGTTTGATGAGGTGGCAAGAGTCTCATTTCATTATGTTGTTTTTCATGACTATGAGTTATTAGCTGTATCAGGCAAATATCATCGTAAATGCCAGAAAACCAACCAACCATACACCACACACACACACACACACACACACACACACACACACACACACACACACACACACAGACTTTGCAAACCACTTGTTAACTGTTTTGTTCCTCTCGCTAAAGCTATTTCATCATATTTTAATTAAAGCTGAAACCTTGTGGTGCTAAAAAGACTTAAGTCACTCTCTTTGTATAAAAGCAGGGCTTTCCCCTCAATAATAAGCAAAATATCACAGGACAACATTTAATCATACAATCACATAGTACAATTGCTTCTTGGAAGCCTTGTGTCATTATTCAACACGGGTTTATTTGATGTCTGTGTTTATGCTCACGACAGAGTACACAAAACCTACGTTTACCAGTCACATATTGTTTGTCATACATTTCTGAATGAAATTATGTCTGCTATATAATGGTACACGCCATCCTAGACTTACGGTAAGTCATGAAGCATAAAGTGCATGATTGATATATATCTGTTGACGTGTAATTAGAGAACCATTGTGTTGTAATGAGCCTTGTATAATGATACAGTGATGTCTGTGCTGGATCCCTGCCTCATTTGCTACAGTATACATATTGTAGCAAAACACTGTGTTCTGCAAATCTGGAAGCCCCGTGGGGTTGTTCACTGGGTCAGGCCTGGAGCCACTTTCCTCAATGGGGGACAGGGAGGGGCTTAGTGACATGATTGGTTAGACCTGGGTAATAGAGCGACTGGATTGGGTGAAGGAGGCGGAGAGGAAACATTGGTTTGAATGTAAACAACAGCAATTGGTATAGCAGTGATTGTAAGATTTGCCAGTTTGGACTGAACGCTACTGTGCCTGTGTGTGATGCACACGGTGTTTTGCGTCTGCCTTTAGGTGCGAGTGTGAGTAAGCGTGCACTGGAGAGGAAGCCCAATGTGCACAAGGGCATTCATTTAAGTTTTTTCTGTGTGGGTCATGTGTGTGGAGAGTTCTGGGTCACAATAACAGCTAGGGGGTGTCTGCTGGATAGACAGTGATGCTATGTCTGATTGGCTGCCTGCATACTGGCTCAGGAGTCCGCATTGGCTGTGGTTTTACTACAGTATCCATAGTAACAGCACTGTAAATAACAATGGTGTGGCGTATATACTTGGGTGTTGATCTTCGTGCATGTGTGTGTGTGTGTGTGGCCTCCAGTTCCAGACTGATTAGATCTATGATTAATGTTGTCACTCGGACATGAAGAGAGTGAAGGGGGTCGGCCATACTATAACCCCCTCTCCCACTCACGCACCCACACACCCTAACACAAACCCACATGTAGTTAAAGTTAGTGAGTGAACATGATGGGAGATGTATAGTTCTTCCTCAGAGAAAATATACTGATTATATATATTCACGCATAGTCATAAAGTCCCCTTGCGGATCAATAAAATGCTTATTTTCTCTTATCTTTATTCCTAGTGGACTTACCAAAGTGTTTACTTTCACACAGACACACCAAGCTACACATACTGTACAGTGCAGTTCTCTCTCTCTCAGTCTCTCTCTCTCTCTCTCTCTCTCTCTCTCTCACACACACACACACACACACACACGCACACACACACACTCACACACGCACACACACAATCCAGCCTCCCACACACGCAGACGTTCTCTTGCACCTTTCGGGATAACAAGATCTCGTTAGCACTATGGCAACAGCTTGAACATTCCAAATGGTTCCATCATTACTGCCAGGGAAGGATGGACAGTTACACACTTACAGTCACCGACATGCACATAATGTACGCACAACACACACACACACACATAGTCGGAGACACCGCACACATTCACACATACTGAAACTAGCAGGACCTTTCATCTACAATCCTAGTGTGTGGGTTTTACATCAGTCAAGACAATCCCGTTAGTACAGGTATATAATAATGGGGGCAGGTTATTTCTTAAACACGTCACTGATCAACAGTTGATATAGATCATATACTGTAGGCTGTGTGAGCTTTCCATCTGTTCTCCACGTTATTCCTCATCTGTGCTGGTTTTGAGGGTTTTTTTTCAGGAGAAATTAATTAAAGAAGTAAGCCCCAGATGTCCTTGCTTTGAGCATTGTGACAGCTTTTGCGTTTGTAATGCAGAGAAGTATACTTTCACACTTGTATGCACAATAGGCAATGGCCACATAGTTCATATATCCAGCATACTAGAATGGGCTACCAGGCCATTTCAGGATGCAACCGAATTACTTATGGGAGCTTCAACTGTCAAATTTCCAAGCATTGACAATTCATCTCTTTCAACTCACCCAGTAGTTTTTGCAAAGGATGTAACTCTTCCCTGTCAATGACTTGAAACAGGTATGGCATAATGTACTTATGTAAATATTCATTGTTGTCAGAAAGCACGGAGAAACATTGAAAATCTGTCTAAACATTTTACTATATATATATATATAATAAAACATATGTATATTTTATTTGTATTGTATTTTTTTTGCCTAAATTACAATCTCAAATAAAACATGGCAATTAATTATTCTGAGGTAAAAGTATATCTGCTTTTCATACACATTTGAATAAGTCTATTTGTATTTTTGAGGAACAATTAAAACAGTGAAAAAATACTTCTGGATTAAATGGTGTTTCACATGAGCTAAAGGCTAAAAGGTATTCAGATAATCAACTGAAGCAAAAACAACCACTGAGCCATAATAGAGATGCAAGGTTTGGCATGTGACAGCATGCATCTGAACCTGGCGCAGTGCCACGCACATACTGTACTGTTTGGTCATTCAATAACAAGGATACAGTAAGTACTGGTTATCTTCTAAAATCCACTTTTGCTAGTTTAACGGTAAAAGAAACGGTCGCAACGCCAGGCGATGGTTCACAAGAGTTGTACTTCCTCTCTTCATTATTCATGGGTGTGTTGCATGCATAACATACTGTACAATAAACCAATCAAATTGTCATCTCCCATTCCCTTTTAAATGCCAGGTGTGCTTACACCTTGGCGGATTGCTATTATAACAGCAGATTTTCCCAATTTAAAGAAAGAGCTCTTCTCCGCAGAGGAAACAGCTCATCTGCTCTTTCACATAGTGAAAGCGCATGCATGCCATCTACGGCAATAACAGGATTCCACCAAGATCCATGAAATAATTTGATGTCTACGCTAATAATCATTCACATTCATACTCCTTTTTTATCCTTTCAATGTTCCTTTGAATGTGTGTGTAACAAGTAGAGTCTGTGTGTTGTGCACCCGCCATAAGCGATACTATCTTGATAATGCGCCACGCCATGACTTTAGACTAGGTTTTTGTTGGCCAGACCTCATGTGGACGCATGTGCATTTGCTATTTAAACAACGTGGGCGCTGGACGGCAAAACTGCGTCGGTCTTAAACTACGAAAGACAATTGTGTTGCCTTTTTTGTGCCCCATGTAAGATTAGCTTGTTAAGCATTGAAGGAAGCATGGGACTGTGAACAATCAGTTCAACAAATTATTGCATGTAATAAGGCAGAACAGATTAGACTATGAGATAGTATGTCCACCAAAGCAACATTTTTATGAAAGCATTAATTAACTTTTGTTAAACACTGAACTCACCATGTTCCTTACCTCAATATAGAAGTATAGTATACACGGTCCAAATGTTAATGGATGTTACGTTGTAATGTTCTAATAAAGTACATCACATACTAATTACATGCTAATTTTAAAACTCTCTGCTCTCTCGCTCTCTCTCTCCTATTCTCTCTCTCTCTCTCTCTCTCTCTCACTCTCTCTCTCTCTCTCCCTTGTGTTCTCTGTCAGTGCTAGGGTATGAACACTGACACCCTTGTTGTTGTAAAGAGCTCTGGGTGGATTCTGTCAAACCAAAAACCAAAACACACAGAAAGAAATCCCTACAGGCTGGTGCCAAAAAGGCGAGAAACACCGTCGGCCACACGTGTTGTGTTAGTAACCTCAGCCCCCTGTGTTGGTGTGCATATGTGTGAGTGTGCGTGCGTGTGCGTGCGTGTGCGTGTGCCCGTCTCAGGGGAAAAGGGCTCAGGACTCAATTAAGCAGGCATGTGTGGAATGCTTTCAAGGGGAACGGGACAAGATGGCCGCGGGGCCTGTGCTGTGTGTTCCCCTGTCCCTCCTGCCCCTTGATCTCAATTGGCCTCGCTGTGGCTGACCGTCGGCAGCGTGAAGGGGAGCCACGTCGCACGTGCACGCACACACACTCGCACACACACACACACACATACATGAAGTGCCACAAAGAGGGCAGATGTCACGCCCGGGCAATCTACAAGGGGTCTCATGGGGGTCTCTCTCTCTCTCTCTCTCTCTCTCTCTCTCTCTCTCTCTCGTATTCCCCCAGGAGAGCACAGCCTGCAGTAGGTCACCTCACGAAGCATGTAGCCTCGGTATAGCTTGTAAAACAGATAGTAATATACTGTACCTAAAATGTAATCCTTACAAAACCATCAGTTCCACTTAAATATGGTATATTGTACAGTAGCTATAGTTTTTTAAATACGTTTTTGACTGAAACAACTGAAACATTACAGAATTTCATGCCAATTTTCTGCTTAGATACAGTATATATCCAACAGTACATACAATATGCTATTTACCCTGAAACTGGAGTAAATCAGACGTGGTTTGTGTTACAAACATGATCCCTCCTTTATTAATAAGGCACTGTATATTGGCACATTTCATTTGGAGGAAATTGTTGAGTATTTTTTATTTCTTGTGAAGCCGTAAAAGAATTTTGTAAATATTTCCGTTCTGTTAACCAGATAGCTATCTATTACTATCAGCCAGTGTAAATGTTGGCAAAGACACATACATACATTTTCGTGAAAAAGCCAAAAATGGCATGCTTAACTCACCGGTTTTATAGATCTCGTATCGCAGAGAGAAGCCTGCCCCCTGGTGAGCGTAGTCAGAGACAAACTTGATGTGCAGGGAGGGGCCAGATGATATGATTGGCGCAGGGGCAATATTGCTGCAGTGCTTTCCCAGGAGGTCAGCTGACTCCGAGTTTCCATCGTGAATCTCAATGTAATCATACCTGGGACATGGATGGACAGATTAACAGATGAGGACAAAAGACAATTATATTCAGTACACAGCAATACACCAATATTCAACTGTTCATGGTGCTGCAAACAACTAAGCTAGGTCTAAGCTCCTTATTCCTGAATAAACTTTAATTAAATTAGCCTGCCGATAAAGTAATGGATGAGCCCACAGTGCAAATGAATAAAGTACTAGCAGATGAATAGCATGAAAGAAAAATTTATATTATATATTCCTTATAGATAACAGCGATATGATATTGAAGAATGAATGAATGACCATGCTAAGAGCATTGTCTTTGAGTAGGAGGAATGCAGGAAGTTCTGCAAAACTAACTTAACTCCCTTGGTTTTTCTTGGCTACTTGTACTTTTCAAATAACATGAACTGCATTTATGGAAGTGAGTGAACCCTCAGCACTTCAGTAACTACAGTACTTCAAACATTATAATACCATGGTGAAAACAGCATTGTCAATTCACACAGGATACATGAGATAATCAAAGAATAAGGCAGTAGATTATGGGGAATATCAAACCGCAATTGATGGGTGACATAAAGGCTAAGAAAGTACATTTGAAACTACCCTTTTAACTTGAATGATGCAACAACAGTGTCATGTGCACTCTGCCTCTGCGGATGAAAAGTTGAAATGCAATGCTTGCATTTTTTTACAGGTATTCTTAACACACAGTAGATGTATGGTATCTTTAAAGCAGATGATGGTGAAAGCAGATGTCCCAGTGTGTGAATAAAAATGAATAACACAAATAAATCCAGCTTACATGGTCAGGACGCGTCCTTGCATTATTCGGGTTATTGAGTTAAAAGTCAAGTGTCTGCGGCATCATCGACCTCTTTGTGAACTGCCAACACTATTTCATCTGCACACTTTGATGTTTGGCAAGGATTAGCAGCAACCGAGTGGTTCTCAATTACACCATTAGCCTTGTCTGCTTAAATTAGCGATGACTGAAGTGGACTTCAGTAGTTTATAAACCTGTTTCCTCATAGTGTCTATACTGTACTGTAGACTGTTGCTGTGATTCCACCAATTTATGATCAATCATGTTTCACTGAAGATCCT
>JAODUG010058455.1:0-34584 GCA_027564795.1 Aphredoderus sayanus
TCTCACAGAAAGTAAAACACTGTAAACAAAAACCCACACCCAAACAATAAACATTACAGCCCTATATACTAACTAAAAAACCCCAGGTGAAGCCCATTCAATAATTAACCCCAGGTGAATACCATGTCAATGTGAAATCCTTGTCATCAGTGTAAAGTCTCTAGTCTAATCTGGGTGGACTAGAAAACCCCTTTGCTTGTGTTCCAATTCACACCGAAACTATGTATAAAAAACAGATTATTGCCCATTCTGTGTTCGCTGAAAAAAAAGTCTCCAGAATCCCTGACTGACTAATGTAAAGTGAATAAAATAATTATTTGAGTCAAACTGAAGATAAGGGAAAATTCACTGATTTGGGTTGCATTTAATTACTGATGACTTGTGATGCAAATGTATATTTTGTGGTCTACAAGATAGAATACACATATATTATAGTACTGTACAGTATATCCTGTACTGACAGCAGGTTCTAAACATAGAAACCACATAGCCCCCAACATTTCCAGATTTAATAAGCACATCTGTATGATATACGCAATGAATGTGGATTTTCTCACATTCGTACACACTAAACTGTTTACTTTATTATGTTGTTGACGTTCCCGCTGCTGGCTTTAGGGACTCGAGTACAGTACTATGGGTCATTTTTGGATTTTGTACCTGTTGTTCTCTTTGTTTCTATATGGAGGCCTACTAGTTCTGGACTAGCAATTTCAGTTTTTCTTTAAAAAACTTACAGTTCTCTAATCTAATGTTCAGTGTCAGGAGGAACTGCACTGCAAACTCAGCACTGAAAACGATAAACTATGGCTAAAGCTGCTTTTGGCAGATGTTTGTAGTACACTGTTGGCAGAAGCAGTTTTCTCTACATGCTGAATAGTGCAGCTTGTGCATACCTTGTGGAAATTTTGAAAATATATCCAGATATTATATAACTGCAAAAGTGGAAAATAAAGAAAATCCTTATTTGTCTACGCAGCTACTGTATAAGAACATCATCGTCTACTAGCACCAATAGACAAGAAACACATACAGTAGAGATGCAGAAGTAGACAAATGTTTCAGTTTCATTGGAAAATTTGCAAATAACTCCATTCATTAAAAAGAGACACTGGTGAAGGTGTGCGTGGGACTAGAGCTGCAAAACAAAAATGTTACAATTACTCTTCAGTAATCAAAATCATCTTTTAACCAATCAAAGATAATATAAAAAGAATTAGAGGAAAACTGGATAAGGTTGTAATCTTTTCACAAAGAATGCAGCTAATATCTTGACAATTATGTTAATAGGCAATAATATTTTGAAGAGAAAATAAATCTTTATTTTATCGGACACTTTTCAGACCTAATGTAAATCGGATTTTTTTTTCACACACTAATCTACTGTACAGTATATACAGTATTGTATATTATCTCTGCAGTGTTTCCTTGGGTTTCAACAAGCTATATTTGACTATATATTGACTATCAGCAAAACATATGGCTTTTATATGTATATTATATAATAACCTTCAAGGTTATTTATAATCTAAGATGAGAACAAGTAATTTGAAATTTGATCATAAAATGCTAGTGCAATCTGTCTAACGTTTTTAAATCAGTATACCACCGAATTAACTTTCACAAGCTTTAATGATAGACAATATGTATTGATTCAAATTTGTCAAAAATATATAAGATTTTTACAGAATTTCAGGCTATTGGACCACTGTTCCACTGTATAATTGAGCCAGATATGAGTGAGACTGGTTTTATTAACAGAAGCATAGCTCAGTACTAAGCAGCCAATGTCTCTTCATGGTACTGTAGCTCCAGTCAGACATTTATTAACAACAGTCTGTGGTGATTTGCCATCTCCATAGCATTGCTAGCTTCTTATTTGCTGTTTGTTGATAAAACAATAGAAAAACATACCCTGGAAAAAGAAAAAGAAACAAATCAACCTGAATTGCCATAATAGCTAGTTCATTCTCCAGCAGCACAACAGCATTCATTCCAATTAACGTCAAACTTAAATAAAAGCACAAATGCATATTATGCATCCTGTGCATCTACATAATTATAGTTGTGTCAAAATACTTTGTTCCAAGTACATCGCAATAGTGTTATATTGTCCTTTGTACAACACATGATGCAAACATATACACATTTTAACAATAATCGGGTAAATGTAACCAAACCAGACTGCTCAATTGAGTATGTCCTCAGGAAAAAAGTGTTCACATGCCTTAAATTTTAAATGTAACAATTTAAAGAGGGCAATGACATTGACAGTTATTGTGAGTGCTGTGCTTCATATTGGTTGTATAATAATCAAAAGTGTAATTCATGCATACTGTAGTTGTTGACAACAGACAATAATTCGGAGATATTAATTTACTGTATGTAACAGTACATACACTCAGGGCAGTGCCAAATAGATGAACCAATAAAGTGGTAGGGGGGTGATAAAGCTAAATTTAATGCCACCACCTTTGGGCTGGTCAAATTTGGAAGAAATCAATTACTTCCAAATGTTTAGCTATAGAAGCATGTACAATTTCAAAAGCACTCAAGGCAAAAATGGAAGGATTATCAACTAGACAATTAGACACTTATTAGACACACATATTGTTAATAATTCCACATTCTATACACAGAATCTCATTACAAAATTGTATCAACATTTTGATTTTCAGTGACAGCTGGTATGTTGACTTGATCCACAATTCTATACAAGACATATACAGCACATTTAAATGACACTCAATCTACAGCACCACTGTAGTGATATTCAGAATTTAAAAATGGACCACAGAAAACGGTAATGACAAATGTTTACCATGGACACAGGTGACATATGGGGTCAGATATTTGGAAGGCAAGAGGGTCGGGTATTGAAATTCACTAGAACAATCATATTACATGTACCAACATTTATTTTACTAAAATATCACTGAGTAAAATAGTCACCATTCTGTTAGTTATCAACACAATTTAAAGCGTGGTCCTTGTAGAAAATCACCTCCTGATAACTTTATTTACAAAAGGAACAATTGGTGAGACCATGATTGAATTCAGCGCTCTAACACATCTATCATAAAGACACAGCAGATTTATAACCATAATCCTGCATCATAAAAAACAGTAGTGCTTCCAATCCCTTCTGAGTCATCTGTGATTAACTTCACCATCATCATATGAGTCTGTAAAAAAGTGGAATATAAGTCTCAACACCTTGACCTTGCTTTGGCATGATATGTGACTGTTGCGTCCATCATCTTTAACTTCATAGCTACGTGCCATCACACTGAAGTTCTTGGCTTGCGGATGACAAGGTGGACAGGCCCTTCGTTGGTGCCTTTAATAATGTTCCATGCATCATAGTGCATGAGGCCCTCCAGTGAGCAACCATTGATAGCAAGCACTTCGTCCCCAACTTCAATGACCCGAGACAGCTCTGCAGCACCCCCTGTGGTGGAAGTGCAAAGTTATTTAGTTCAAATGTACGTTTATAATGTATATAAACAGACTTAATTAATTAACTTAAGTGAAGTCCTGATGTAATACACATTGCAAAAGGCACATATATTATAATCGCTAGGTCCAGTGTCAAATGCCAACCCTCACGTCCACTATCTGACTTGACTATGACTTAACAGAAACTAACTGACTCTGGCTAACAGTCTGGTTAATATCGCCCTCATCAGGTCAGCATAAGAACATTAAAGGTGTATTAAGTCATTCTGGAGAAAGCTTGTTGATATTTGAACTCTATCAAAACAAAAATACCTCTCCCTTCAAAGCCATAGGGTGCTCCCTGAGAAGCTCTGCTTCACACAATGGAAACGCATTGCGAAGGCTTTAATATTGTTGTTGTGTGCAATCTGCACCACTTTGTTTGTGTTCCTATTTATGGAGCCATGTCTGTGTAGCAGTACTGGATAATATTTTCAGACAGAGAATGGTAAGATAGAAGACCACGAGAAGATATATGTTGAATTTGACGAAAAGCTTACAAACACACGTACAAAAAGCACAGAGAATGGTAAGATAGAAGACCATGAGGAGATATTTGTTGAATTTGACGAAAAGCTTACAATTAGCTTTTTACAAATTAGCTTACAATCGCTTGCTATACCTTTAACAATGACATTCTTTTATTAATCGACATATTTCTTATTAATCTCTTTTCACCAGTTATCCATACAGGTAAAAAGGTAAAAAAAAGTTACATTTTTTTAATAAAAGATTAAAAAGAAAATGTCTCATATTTATTTCAGTATATTAAATTTTTTTATCCAAGGCATGATATATGCCTTTCCTTTATTTCATACTTCTAGCCTATTTAGTCATACTTATTTTATTATAAAGGGAAGAAATATTCTTGCAGGCACAATTTTGTCATTATCACTGCAGTATAAGAATCTATTGATAGTTTTACTTCAAAACTATATAAAAAAAACACCACAGAAACTTAAGCATATGTATACAGTATACATACACACATACACATGTACACATACATACATACATACATACATACATACATATATACACACACATATATAAAAGCTGATAATTTCCTCAGAATGTCCTACCAATATTGCAATGTGCCTAGACTGCCAGTGGTGATCTTAATTCACTGCCGAGCTTTATGGATGCACCTTTATGAATAAGTAAAATACAAAAGCTGGGAGTCACCTTTAAAGATGCGTTTGACATTGAGGGGTCTGTCTCCAAGGACTGAGGCCTTTCCACCCTCCAGACTGAAGCCCAAGCCTGCAGATGTCTTGTGCAGTTCCACTTTCAAAGCACCATCGGGACCAACCTCCACCACTAAGACCAAAAGAAAAAGCACCACAGAATAACTGAGATAAGAACAAATAAAGAAGCTAATACTGATTTGTGATCGTGATAAAAATAAATATCAGACAACATTCAAATTGAAGGTGCTATGCTATGTATCTTCAATATTTCTTGAAGATACATACGACTGTTTGTTTTCATATAATGGAGACACATGACTGTACTGCAAGTATATTTTACCCATTGAACTGCATTATAAGACCTGTGAGAAGCATCAGCAGATGCAGAACTAAAGCTACAGTATACTTGATGTTGTGCTTCAGTATACCCCCCTTGCAATGGGTTCAAAATGCTGCAGCACGCCTGGTATTCAACCAACCTATGTTCTCCCATGTAACCCTGCTCCTCCGAGACCTACACTGGCTCCCCATTGCAGCTTGCATCCAATTCAAGGAATTGGTGCTGGCATACAAGGCGGTACATAGAACGGCCCCTAGCTATCTCCAAGCAATGGTCCGGTTCCAGGCCCCAAAAGAGAACTTCGCTCTACCACCTCAGCTGGCTGACTAGCAATGCCACCATTACGAGGCCTGAAGACTCGCTCATCAAAGTCTCGCCTTTTCTACGTCCTGGTACCCCAGTGGTGGAACATGCTTTCAGCAACAGTCAGAACTGCGGAAACCTTTCCCATCTTCCGTAGGAGACTCAAGATACATCTCTTCACAAACCACCTTGGTACCTCGACAAGCGACCTTGCCACCTTTTAGCACTCCTAATGAAGCACTGCATTTACTTGCTCCTATAACTCGCATTTACTCGCTCTACTTATAAAAATAAAAAAAAAGCAATTTATTAGCTAGGCCACTAACGATTGCACATTATTAGCTAGGCCACTCACGATTGCACTATTTGTTTGACTGTGGTATTAGGTCTAATAACATTGTGCTGCACTTACTCTATTTAGAATATTGTTTGCTTATAATTGCTGGTATATGACCTGTCCAACTACTGACAAATGTACTACATGTAAGTCGCTTTGGATAAAAGCGTCTGCTAAATGCCGTAAATGTAAATGTAAGTATACACCATTATACTGTAACTTAGGAGAAACCCAATTTTTTTTATATCTGGGTTCAAAGATTATGAACATATCCTTTAACAAACCATGGCAGATTTTTTACACATATAACCTGACTCACCTTCTCCAGCCCTAACAGACTTCTCCTTAGAGGACAGAAAAATCTGTCTTGGCTGGCTTGACGCGTCATGTCTGGGGGAGGCATTCAGTTCACTCTCTTTGCCTCTCCGGATAACAACCAATGCTCGAGTGGACAGCCTGGCTTGATGGAACAGAGACAGAGCTTCTCCATGGGTGGTGCCTTCCAAGCTTCTGCCATTTATGGACAGAATGGCATCTCCCCTTTGAATTGTGCCTTCCATGCTAGCAGCCCCTTTGGTGAAAACTCGATGGACCTGTCCAAAATTTCGTTTCGAAATGCAGCATGTTAAGATGAACATTTTGTATATGTACAGTAGATGATTACTGGTGCATAACTGAAGTAATCAAAACAGAAGGCCCTACTCCAAGTTACATTTAGAGATTGAAACCTATATACATTTTGTGACCCCAAATTTAAAGTGATTCTATATGACATGTTCTGCCACTAGATTAAAATTAGAGACAAAATTAAAAGTGAGCAACACAGATCATATTTACATTTTGCATTTTTTAACAGATTCTGTCAATCTGTAAAAATATACTTACACTAATGAACTTCTGCTCAAGGTCCACTCCACCAGCAATGCTGAAACCCAACCCTGAGCCTTCCGCTTTAACAAAGATGACAAAGTGAGTATCCTCCTTAACCTGCAGAGAGTTCAAATACAGGTCAATGAAGGGACGTTAAAACAAACCAAATGTTACCAGGTATCAAATCAAAAATAGCAAATGTGGTTACCACTGAGAGGGCCTTGGTCTCCTGGAGAAGGGCCAAAACGTCTGATTTGGTATTTAAGGAGGACAGGACCATCTGCAGCTTACTCTGACTCACTGGAGAACTGGCCAACTCTGTCAAACTGCAGACAAATAAAGAAGACTATTGTTAAAGAAACTAGCTTCAGGTCCTTAACACAGAATACATATTACACGTGGAAATCGCTTTACCCACCTGATAGACCAGCCATTAAGATCAGGGTCCTGATTATGGGTTACGGGACTTTCCTGAGCAGACTCATCACTGGCTTTCATATTATCTGGGCTCACTCTGATGAGATGAACACTTGTGGTTGCTTCAGTTGGACAAAGGCCTTCAGATACAGGGCCTTGTGTATGCCTAATAGCAGGGATCCCCACCTCTGTTGTAAACGTGGCTGTGCCTGGGTCACTGCTGAAGTCTTCTGTGCATAGCTTGTCCAGGTCAGGCATACTGAGGGCCCTGAGTTCCCGCATCCTGGTGCGGGACATGCTGGCATGCCCCCTGGCATGCTTGCTACGCAACACAGGTGGGGTGGGTGGTGCTACCTTCACAGCTTTTGAAGACTCATCAAGGATGATCTCTTGGGAGAGAGCTGTGTTGCAGCCAGCAGCGGGAACGTCAAGGTTTACCAATGTAAGGGTAGATGAGGACTTGCTGAGAAAAGGTAAGGTAGGAGTGGCAGGGATAAGATTCTCCACGCAAGAGCTAAAACTCCTTCGCAGTGCACGCGAGTCGATAGAGCTAACCAAGCCCATATAACCGGACAGCCTCTGGTTAAGTGGAGGTCTGCATGTCAGAGCAAAAGAGTGCAGGTCAATGGATTTTATCACTGGCTTGTCAAAGCTTGCTAGGTTCTCAAAGGATTTAATCTTTTGTTTTACAGAGAAGGGGTTGGTGTCCCCAAGCATGGCAGTGTCAGTTGAAAGACTTCGTCTTTCCATTGCCTTCAAGTACAGTCTAGATTTACTAGACTTAAGGCCCTCATTTGTCTCTAGTACATTTCCAGTTTTAGACACACTGCTTGCGATTGAATGATGTTTATCTGCACAACTTGTTAAATTAAAAATGGCATTACTGGCCAGACCATTAGTTTTTTCTTGATTGAGTGTGGCACTAGAGGGGGAAATCACAGGCACCAATCCTGCATTTCCATTAATGTCACTATGTGACAATGTCCTTTGAGTTGCATTAGAATCCTTGGAAGACACAATATCTTTGCGTGCCAAAACTGGTGTAGATGTAGACGAAGAGGACAGCCGAACCTCTATGAAGGTCCTCTGAGTGGGAGGTGTATCTGGTGGTTTAGCAATATCTTTCACCTCTAACGCACCACGCCTGAGAGAAGGGCTGGACTTTGTCTTATCATTACATTTTTCATTTAATTTTGGAGAAGCAGGGTTGCCGTTTGTCTCAAGTTGTTTATTGGTCTTTAGCCTGCTGCACGTGTCAAACTTCTTGACTGGTATTTTGGGAGAAGGGACAGGGGAACTGTTTGGAACTGCTTTCCTGGGAACTGGGCATTCTGCTCTGCTAGGTTTTACAGAAAGCTGTTCTTGTGGTTTGCTTTTACTCTTTATGTTCAGGCCCTTTAGTTTGGGAGAACTGGGAGAACTAGTGGTTGGTCTGTTCTGAGTTTTCTCCTGAAGTTTATCCTTGCTATTTAACACAGGAGAGCCTAAATTATTTAACAATTTTGACCCTGATGACAGCAGTGAGGTTCTAGTGGGGCTGTTCGAGGTTGCTCTTGAGTCAGGAAAAGTTAGATCTCCTTTCTCCTTGTCTGTTGTTGTTAAGGATGCTGAAACGTTTGTGCCTGATCTGCCATTGCACAAGTTTGAGGTCTTTAGTTTCACTGAAAATGAGAGAGGGGCTGCAATTGCATCAGACATCTTCACTAAGGCTGAGTTTAGTGGTGCATTCAAATTCACTTCTGATGTCTTTTCCTGACTCTGTGCAGTGACTTTCTGGGCGTCTACAGCGGGCTCAATGCTGAAATCATCTTGGCATGCCACAGTACAGGAGGCTGCCAAAGGGCTGCTTCTGCCAGAAAGTGTAATCACAGCATCACTGTGGCACACATTTTCTGTGGAAAGCACAGGAAGTGTATCGTTAGATGACAGGCAGGGTCCTTGACACAAGAAGGCTTTGGGGTCCCCAGTGAAAGAGGCACCCGAGTAAGAACCCTGTTGAGGCTGAGCTGTACTGTGCTTGCTTTCCAGAGGGACGACAGCAGAGTCCTGTGGCAAAGCAGAGGTTTGACTAAGCCTTCTGTTATCGCCGCTGCATGAATCAGCATGCTTCTCAGACAACTGTCCATCTGTTAGCTGAGTTAGCTCAGCTTGGCTCAGAGCACTGGCTGGTTGGGCTTCATTGAAACAAATCTCCACCTCCTCCTCAGAGTCCGCTTCTCTGGGCTGACGTTTGGATGACTTAACACACTGACTGTTGTCAGCAGTGGAGTCGCTTTCTGAATCACTGTCATTCACCATATGGTACATGTGTTTAGAGTGTGCAGCAGGCCTGTCTTTGCTTAGCCCACTGGAAAAAGCAGAACTATCACCTGAAAGATTACCAAAGTTTCTGGAGTAACTGTTTAAGAAGGTTTTTCCTATGGGTGGAAGGCAAGCATTACTTTCTGTAGCCAAAGTGGTGAAGTGGTTAAGACTAGGTGGTACAGCTGGAGGCTGAACACAGCGGGATGCTGTGTCATTACTTAATGAGCTGGAGGGGCATTTGAAAGATGCAACATCATCACCAGAGTGGTCCAGCTCTGATATTACAGTGTCTATATTAGTGAGAGGTATTTGAGATTTGTGGTTTGTCACAGCAGTGGGGTTGGGATTGGTCTCTGGATTGTCTGGATTTCCTTTGGCCGTTTCTCCTTCATCGTTTCCACTCAACGGAGACCCCACTGGCTCCACTCTGTTGGCTTCTTCACAGCTTACTGATGACATTATCAAACTGGAAAGCCGGTCTACAGCTGTGGGGAGAAATAATAAACACTCCTGCTTTATGTCTGTGATGTAGAGATGTGACAAGTGTGTGAAATGTACACACTTGCCTTGTATATGTTCTAAACCTAAGAAGCATTTCACTTTGCAGCCTAGCAAAGTTACACACATGTTATAGTATAGTTATAACATGAGTGGCAGTGTATCATTTGTCAGGGTCTCTGATCATACATCTTCAGTCTTCTTAGCCTAATCCTCAGAAACAAGGAGTGGGAGTCCAAAATGTTTAACAGCACTAGCTAACATTAAGCCAAGCCAAAGAAACTACAGGGAAGGGAAAAAAGCTAGAATGGAAGCTAGCTTTAGCTACTGGAGGCAAAATTAATAAAATAGTCACCATAGACACAAAGCCAGCTGCTTGCATTTCCCTGCTTGGATGTGAAGGGTACTGCCAGCAAAGGAAGTGTGATCCTACATCTTAAGGCAGCATTGAAGAAAGAGACATACTGCTCTATTTAATGCATGTCTAGACATGTCTGAGTTACTGTATATTCAGCACTCACAATAGCAGAAAACAGTGGATTAATAGAATCTAATGATACAATATGTGTATCTTTATGTTAGGCAGTCAGTGCTGCAGACCAACAAGTTGGCCTTGTTACCTAACTGTCTTAAGTAAAAAGTAACATAGATTAAAAATAATATTCATAAAATCTGTAGATTAACATCCAGGAACAACACACGAGGAAGGTACCATGTGAACGAGCCATGCAAAAATTGACTGTAAAGCAACACATCATTGCCATATAAAAAAATTAATTTGATTTACAGTAAAGGTCATGACTTGACTGAAGTAGTAGTAAGTCATTGTAATTTTCACCACATTAAGCCACCTCAGAATCTGTGAATTTGGCATTCATCTCCTTTTACATTTTGATTAGACAGTAATCAAAATGTATCTTCTGTTCTCTTAAGATATAATCTTACTGTATCTCCAAGGGCACGCACAAGAACTAAGAACTATCAGAAGCCTCACCTGAAACTGGTCTTTTGATTTCTAAAGAAAGCATTTCTGGAAGGTTGTGCATGAGCTCACATATCTCCTGATAGCTGGACGAGCATACCAGCGTGTCCCCAATTGCCACAATCTCATCTCCCACGACTATTTTTCCCATGGATTCCTGCAAGAATAGGATCACAACACAAGGCAGGGAATGGTGATTAAAAACAAACATTTAGCTTACCATTATTGTACATTTTATGGCATTTGGCAAAGCGACTTACATGTAGTACATTTGTCATATATTTGGACATTCACAAACCGATGGCGGTGCAAGACATGCAAGGAGCACCTAACCACTGGGAGCAATTGGGGTTAGACATCTTGCCCAAGGATGCTTGCAGGTGGTCCAGCTCCAGGGCTCAAACCCACAACCTTCCGGCTGTGAGTCAAACACCCAGACCACTAGACCACCGTACACATTTTACTTTACTGAAATTATAAACAACTTCTTTTGGAGCTACAGTATGAACCCATTATTTTTGTGCGTGTTTGGGGTGGGAGTAGCCTCTCGAGACAGGAGAGGGAAGCAATCCTTTCGATTCTGTCCGGTACGACCAGTCAGCGTCGTACTGGTAGCTACGGGTGTGACAAAAGCAACTCGAAAACAACAACGGCGGTTCCTACAGATAGACAGATGGTTCATCCAATCACCTGCCAAGTATTTTTTGAAAGCGACTGCCCTTTAAAAACAGTTAAACGGCTCCCCAGATGGTTGTGTGCACAGACTAATGTTCTGGGCGTTTAACAACCATCTGGCATGTCAGGTTAGGTGGGAGTGTCATATGTCCAAATGTTGGACTCTGTATTAGCACACAAAGCCCCCCCCCAAAGTGCCCCAGACTAGACGTACCCTTTCTGCAGCTCCTCCCGGTCTCAACGCTGTGACGACCACCTTGAGAGGCGACGACTTGATCTCCAAATCCAGACCAAACGACTCCTCCTGGCTCCTCCTCAAGACCACTGTGTCAATAGTGCACAACCCCGCCAGCTCACTGGCCTCCCCTTTCCTGCAGTGTGGGTGGGGCATGGACCACCCTGGGGTGCTGGGGGACGGCCCCCCTGACTGTGAAGGCGAAGGCTCCTCCCCTTTAGGTTTCGGCTGCTGGAGCAGATTCGGCACCTCGATGCTCATCATGCTTTTGACCCGCGTAACCGCCTTGTGCTCCAGCTTGGGGGAGCGTTTAGACTCCAGCTGCCCCGCGTCCCGGCTGCTTTGGGCATCTTTCTTGATGGCCAAGGTGCCATCGCCGGCCCCCAGCCCTGCCTCGCGGTCAAAGGGGCAGCGGATGGGCATGAACGGTGACTCAGAACCGGAGTTTAGGCCGACGATGCCTTCCTCAGACTCGAGGGAGCTGCTGTAGAGAGGGGCGGCCAACCCACAGCCCCCGTCTCGCTGCACATCCCCCCCGTCCTGGCTCTCCTCATCCACCTCCACCGAGGAGGTGGCGATCACTATGCCGGAGTCGCTCTCGGGGCGGCGGGACGCCCGGGCGTCGCCGGGGGTGGACCCGGGCCTGGCTGGTTTCACCGGGTCCTCCTCGTCGTCGCTGGGGTCGTCCTCGGAGCACGTGACCCGCCGCTGGCGGAGAAGTGGGCTCCGCACCGAGGACGGGCTGCCGCCCACACTCTGTTGCCGAGGCGCCTCCACGCGCCGGTGGAGTGGGCCGACGGCCTTGCCCTCCGAGGCGCAGTGCATGAGCCCACTGCTCACTCCTGTTAGAAGGAGGCAGTGTCACCGCAGAGGCAGAACACAGAGGAGAAGAGTGAACTTCAAGTAACATTCAAGTGTGCAGTCATTAAAGGTTGAGTCAGGGATTCTGGTGAAAGATTGTTGATTTTGGAACTCAATCAAAACAAAAACACCTCTCCCTTCAATGCCATAGGCTGCTCATCGAGGTGTGGCCTGTAGACTGTACCATGTGCTTGGGTGGGGGGGTTGTCCATCGAGGCACTGCAGCTCCTGGCCAGAACTGTGTCGTCGTCACTAGAGCCCGTCACCATGGATTCAGACAATGACGAATGACCGACACCCTCCTGAGAGAAGTACTGAGACAGCTCCGCCTCTGAGCTCAGAGACCCTTGCTGCAAACACAGAGAAAAGGAATTAAGTAAGAAAATATAATAATGTTGTATAAAACTAGCAAATTGAAAATAAACTGAGTTGACAAAAACAAAACACTTACCCTACTGGCGGGTTCCAGGAACCTTTTCATGGTCCAGCTGAGACCAGGAGAACCTTCTGCCTGCTTGACCTTCACTGTTGGGGACGAGCTCTTGGAGGGGAGACCTGAACAGTCCAATGGCCACAATTAAAGCACACATACAGCGTTAAGAAAGGAAGGGACAAAGGAAAACACATACACTTGTGAGACGTGTTCTAACATGACTTGTTCATAAGATAATCACAGAAGTGTTGTATTATTGTCAAGGCGTCAACAATCAGACCTAGGTTGTGAGCAGAATGGCCATCCTTGCTCATGCTGTCTCTGTGTGTTGAGCGAGCGATTACATGATCCATCTCCTGCTCTGACACCTAGATCAAAAGAAAAAGATGTCTTGACAATATGTCTACAGGACACTACAAAATGGATCATCAAAAAGTGGCTGAGCTAATGTGTTGTACTAAACATGGGCCACCAGGGGGCACACACACACACACACACACACACACACAACCTAAATACTTGAATGTCTAGATTAATTTAGGCAAAAAATCATTAATTGCCTTTGTGATCAGTCTATCAGTTTATCAGTGTTATAAATCTTCTCCTGTTGTTTCCTCAGATTATCTTACTTCTGTCATGTGTGTGCACATTTTTAGATTGTTCACAGATAGCACAACTCACAGAATAATATCTTCATGTGAAAGATTAGAGTTTGAAATTAATACCAAGCCTTAAGGTGTTCACAGAACACAGGAAGACAGACTGTCTACTGCAAGCTGAGAATTTATTACCATTGTCAGCTACTTATGGCAGCTAATCAAATAATACAATCAAGAGTTGACAGCTGTTAGGCTCCTACAGTTAAGGTTAATATTGTGACCGTGCTAATGCAGGGAAATAATTGTCTCTTGCACACTGCATACAGAGTTATAATTAGTCTACTACTTTTATCTGTAATCAACAAATCAAATTTTCTCAAGGTTCTCTCACATTTTCTAAATCTAATTTCTGGTGTGTCCATTTAAGATTCTAGTATATTTTTGTAATGTTTGTCAAGAATATTCCAGGCAAGACCATTTCTTAAGGTTACAACACAAATCTGAAGCTCAGCCGGAAAATTTATTCTTCATTCTTCAAGGGCAGTGGTGTCATTTTCAACAAGGCACAGGAATAGAATGTTAAAAGAAAACACTTCTTTTAAACAAGAATTAATTCTTAGATTTAGATTTGCTGCTTGGCCACACCAAATACTTGGATTTCAAAGCTACCACTCCAAAGAGTCTGGCAACATCACACGCAAAATATTTTAAATTCAGCAGACTGAGTCAAAGTAGGAAACCAAGAAGATAAATATATTTAACCTTGACGAAAGTACTTGATGTATACTGTAATATACATTTTAGATCACAAATGCTTTTCATAAAGTACTTAAAACTAGAAACCATCTGACAGGAGAGAGAGAGAGAGAGAGCGAAAGAGAGAGAGAGAGAGAGAGAGACAGAGACAGAGACAGAGAGACAGAGAGAGAGTGAGTGAGTGCGTGAATGAGTGTACAGTATATGGGGCATCCTATAGTCATACTCCACACATTCAGGTATTGGACTATCTGGGAGGCTCACCTTGGGGTTTGGGTGTCGACTAATGATCAGGCTCACAGGCCCAGGGCCACACTCACTGAGGATGGCATAGGCCTCACTCAGGGCAGCATGGCGAAGACTGACTGAGTCCACCTCCAACACCTGGTCCCCTCGACTGGAGGGAGAGAGGACCAGGGGTCAGCAGCAAAACTCTTTCACAACTAACAGAACAAGGGGAGGCTGTAGTTGATTTATTGGCCGGGAATTTAATAAACACAAAATAGAATTTCAAACATTTTACAATGTACAACACATTTACAATGGTGTCAGATAAAGCTGGACAATACAGGTTTGACAAAGAGCAATACTTACAGGAAGGAAGATGTTGAATTAAATGTACAAAACTGTATGAATTACATATGTCCTTCAATAAAAAAGAAAAGGAAAAAAAGACATCTATATAATATCAGTGAGCTCATACCTGAGCCTGCCATCCATCTTGGCCACAGATCCTGGAGCCAGGCTGTGGATGTAAATGCCAGGAGCAGAGTTCTCCAGGGTGAGGCAGCACGCCCCGATACCCAGCCCGACACCAGCCTCTGCAAGAGAAACACTCCAGAGTGAATAATCTGGAACTAGATTCTTAGGCTGTGAGTGACTGAGACCCTCTCCTGTGCCTATAAACACCATTAACCAAGATAAACACACCGTACGTGTACATCATTTCGCAATAAGCTGTAGCCTCACAAGCCTAACATGGTATTATCAACATGTAAATACAGCCAGTCTCCACCCATATACATGCCATTATTGACAATATCAGCGGTGGCAGGATGATCAACTTAAACATGCTAAGAGGAGAAGACATATTAAAGAAGTCTATTAAGGATATTCTAGAATGACTTTCACTTGTCACTACTAACATCTCCTCCACAGACCATAGCTGGTGTTCTTTCCTAATGATTTCTGCTGCTCTCCAGAGTACATCCTAGATAGAGTTAAGCATCTCCTTGACCATGAGTAACAGCTGTTTGGCGTGCGGACGCAATCACACGGCTCTTTGTCCATCAAAAGATAACACACAGCACTATCTGGCAGAGACAGGTAAAGGGCAATAGCCAGTGATGTTTTTACAGGAACACTTTGGTCTGCCTGTCCGCAACAAAGCCATTAGGGTGATTACCTACAGCCCAGTGATGCCATAGGAACAGAGCCATCAAGTCTGCTATCACCTCTGCCTTAGAAACATCTGAGAGAGCAATCCCTACAATTTAAAGGCTTGTATCTGTTACCCGAGATAAGCTCCTCCGGTTCACACGTCTCTGTAGCCCTAGAACACCAAGACCTGTGCCTCTCCCTTAAACACCAGTGCTCCCAGGCAGTTCTCAAGCCTTTTGACTCATGACATGACATGACATCTAGCATACCAGGGCTAGCATTTTTGTTGCAGTGTGTATCTTTTGGGGTCCCACCCACTTTCCCCAGCTGAAAATGCAGATATGTAATGCAATATATGTAACATCGGACACTTTTGAAAGGTTGGACAACCAGTGCGATATGAATCAGTCTCAGCCACAACACAGGCGTGGACTGTCAACTCAGCCAACCTTTGTTGAGGGTGACCTCCATGATGATGCGGTCCTTCGGCCCGGGGCCTGGGCCCTTGCGTCCCTCCACGTCCTCCAGCACGGGCGGCACCGGAGTCCCCCCGCTGGCGTTGGAGTTGGGCGAGCCGGAGCGGCTCAGGAGGGTGGGGGTGGGGCATGGAGTCAGGCTGGGGCTGCGCAGGCGAGTTCGCACAGTCAACGTGACCACGCCCCTTTTCAGTTGCTACAAGAACAGACACGTGATTGAGGCCGACGGAAATAAGAGCATTACATTAGCAAACGACCGCAACCAATCCGAATGAGAAGTGTCCGCTGTCCCGCCCCAGCAGGTGCATCAAAGCTGACTCAGGAGAATAAAGAAGATGTCAATCAAGCGGTGTCTGTACTGTACATGCCCTGACAGTCTAAAAGGTCTAATCTCTCATATTACACATGACTACCTGTGTGGTTGAGCATGGGCTTTAGCTTAATGCAGGAATTGCGCAATGTCTCTTCTGAGAACATCTGGGCGTAAGAGATAGACAAGGGTCTTCTTTCAGACCTAGTTATGAATGTATTCATGTCAGAAAATTCCTTTTTGATATAAAAATTACCAAACTACGCCAAAGGCAATCTTTTTTGGCAGCAGACATGTCTTTATGGAGCTATACAGTGTGCTATTGGGTCAACAGGTTACCTTGAAGGTCTGGATTGCCTGCTGATGGGTAAGTCCTTGGAGGGACTCTCCATTCACTTCCAGAATCTCATCTCCTACCATAGTGAGAAGAGGGGAAAACAGAGGGAGAAGATATTAAGCTAGTCAGTGAGGAAGATCAACAATAAGTAAACAAACTAATCGTTTTAGTTTGAAAGGGCACCAAGAAATCTTTCAAACTCTCCTTTGAAAACAATAAGAGTTCAATCACTGTTACCTTCCTTCAATCGTCCATCAGCTGCAGCGGCTCCATTAGGAAAAATGGTCTTGACAAAGATTCCCATCCGACCACGAGCAGAGTCTTGGCCACCAACAATACTGAAGCCCAGGCCCTTGGGGGGAAAGGTATATTAGCAACACCTTCAACAACCTACAAGATGTTTACCAGAAAAAGCCACTAGCACATTACATAGTACTGTACATCAAAGACATTCGATTGAAGAATCTTAAATCTTAAGAATCGTAAAAGATAACAGGAAATGCTCTGACCAGCACATTAAGGAAATTAGTTTGCAGGGCTCAAAAAGATGAACCACTGCTTCTTTTATTTATATGAAGTTAAGTGCATTAAAAGTTCAGGGGTCCAAGTGATCTTTCAATTTCAACAAGGAAATAAAAAACCAGCACTGTATAAATTAGATAAGTGAATCTGTGGTGCATAGAAAAGTGTATAGCCTAAGAGACAGTACACTTGTAAAAAGAGCATTTGCAAATCATGTCTGGAGACAGCCTTCCACAGTGTTGACCATGTGAAGTGGATGAACCATACATATTTGTGGGCGCGCAACATAAACAGGCAGGACAATAAAGCACCACAGAGCCTTATTATTTGACAGAAGAGGGATCCCTGTGGTGTGGTTCTCACCTTGCCCTGTCCTTTCATCAGGACTATATTGGAGATAATAGACGGTTGGGCCAGTCGCCATGGTGATTCCACTTGAACGGTGCTTAGGGAGCGGGCAGACTTCTTAACAGTTTGATATTCCTGGAAGAGAAAATGATAAAAAAAATATCAGATTAAAGACAACATCTGTTTTATTATTCTAATTAAGACAAATAGAAATAGAGTGGTTTCACCAATTGTTTGAATGTAGCCTATATTACAATTCCCCATTCACTGGTGACAGATTTTACCCCATACTGTCAACCCACTGTCAGATTTGACAGTGCTGAAGCTTCCAATGGGATATTAGAAGACATGATGCTGTAGGCTGTGCACAGATAATGGGCCACATGAACCACACTTTTATGTAATTTCACGGCCACACTTTTATTTGATTTCCTTCTTTCCATTAGCCTATATAATATAATTAACACAGCAATTAGCACAGGCAGGCTGGCTGTTTGTTGTCATGGCAGAGGATAGTGTACAGACTATGGCTTTGATGTGTCTGTATGAGTGCATATCACATAAGCCATTGTAGTGGTGTGCTACTCTGATGGCTGTAAAGGTAAAAAGGGGTTTTAAATACTCATCAGCCATCGGCATGCAGCATTAAAAAATAAAGTTCCTACTGTACATGTCCCCTTAATATTACATTGAATTTGACTAGAGTGGATTTTGTTAATCCTTTGGGAATTCCCCGCTCCAAATGATGATTGCTGTTTGTTAGTTAGAGTAAATGTGTTAGAAGGATGGTTAGCAGGCAGTGGGCTGACAAAATCTGCCACATCCATCCTAAGAACTGTGTACTGTATATAGTTCAGTATGTGACATGGGTTAACCCTCCCACTGTTCAAACGCACTACCAGCAGATGGCATGTCATATGTCTGTGTTGTGGTTGGCGCCTTCTGCTGGCACAAAAAGATTGGGATTGCATTGGGTCATTTTGATCCATAGGACAGCGTGAGGGTTAAATCTTTCAAATGACCTTGCTTAGTAAAGATATGAGGTTACAATTAGAAAGGAATTTGAGTTTGTGACCCCTTCCCCTTGGGAAAAGTGGCTGATATGCAAGATATGCAAAGTATGTTGTTTTCAGGAATGTGAATATCAGTGTGTACATTTTGAATTTGGTCTCAAATATTTGGACATATCGTACACCTCAGAGAGAAAACAATTAATTTGTAATCAAAAAAAGAAAGAAAGAAAGAAAGAAAGAAAACCATTTATAAATGTTATGCCATTTCACTCGTGTATGTTCTTCTCAAAATACTGCATTTGTTTCTTTAAACCTCACGTTGTCCTCCAGGTCAAAATGACCCAACGCAGAACCTCTTCGCCAATACTAAGTCAACAGCTTACACAGACATACTGTATGATGTGCACTGCTGCCACAACAAGGTGGTGAGTTAGAAACCAGAAGACAACAGGAGGGTTAAAAGGCACGAGAAAGCATCACAAATACATGAAGAAATAAATAAATAAATAAATACACTGACAATAAAGAGGACACAATCAGACACAATGAGATGGTGCCATCTGGTGGCATAAGATGGTAGTGCGTTTGAAACTCGAGGACAATAGGAGGGTTAATAGACCTGTGACTGACCTGCCTCACCCCAGAGGTGTCCAGCTGCTGAGGCAAGGAGTGTTTACGTCTGCCGTGTGGAGGTTTCTCTGCCACGTCACCCCCGGCCTCCCCGTTCTCCACTATCAGCTCATCGTCCTCGCCCACCGACTCCAGACGACTGCCCCCCCCTGACAACACAAGGCACATTGTCTGACTCATGTCTGCATGGAAATATATGACGAGAAAACACAAGACATGAACTGAACGAGTTTGATGCCATTAGAATGGCGATGAAATGTTGTGTAATGATATAGGAACTGCAAAAACTGATTGTTAAAGCAAATGGTCTTACTGTTATGTCAAGTAACGTGCTTAAATGAACATTAAACAACAAGTATGTCACAGGTGCACTCATGCAGTTGTTTCAAGGGGAGTAATTAGCAAGGTAGTGTGGCTGGTGAACACTGTTAGCAGAAAAAGACAAATTCAGATCATTATGGAGGAATTGCCACATTCTGCCACATGCATTGCCTTAGGGTGCATGTTTCTAACCAGGTACCAAATTAACAGATTTGCAGGGTATCTATACAAAATATGTAATCTGGGTGCGTGTGCCATTGTGTTCTCTACTGACCCTGGGAGCGGCCACAGAATTTCATGAGTGTGGGGCTTCGACAGCCTCCTCTGGTGGTCTCACACCGACCCCGGTCTTCTTGTTTGTCCACGTCACTCAACTGGTGGGAGACAGAAGGTTAAGTTGGTCAATCAGTCTGGCATGACAGCTACTAAATAGAAACTTAAGCAGTAAATAAAAAGTATTGATAGACACATGCAGAAAGGAAAACGCATTTCTACAAATCATGTTTTCACAGAGAAAAAGAGAGAAAGATGAACTAGAGTAACTGAAGTTCGAGCAAGGGTGTGTTAAATAGAACATGGAGTGAAGTATAACAATATACTAGTACATTTTCCCAGGGCATGAAAATATAAGCAATCTATGTTTACATTTCATTGCAAACATTAAAGGATCAATATCTGATCATGTCTCAGGCCAAAACGTATGCTTTGTGGGCCACGCACACGCACACACACAAACACACACACACACACCCACACACACACACACACACACACACACACATCAACTAGATAAGCCAGAGGCTTTTTGGAAGTGCACAGTGGAAAGAAAGGCTTCCACTAAACATGAACAACTGGAAGTAAATGCCACACAGTAAAAGCAAGCTTAAGCTTTTGGGTTTGGATCATGAAAAATCTTTGTGTAGATCTTAAACATGATACACATGAATGAATATCTCAGGACTTAAAGCTGTCTGCATGAAGAGTGGGGAGAAAATCTTAAAAGGTATAGTAAGCAATTGTAAGCTAATACACGTTTACTCAAATTCACCAAATATCACAGCACCCTATAGCATGTTTTCATTTGAGTTCGAATTTAGCAAGCATTCTCGAGAATGACTTACTACACACAAGAAGAATAGAAATACGTATTTCCATTTAAACTGGTTTACTTATTTTCACAAAAATAAACAAAAATAGAATTTGGCCAGGGTTGCCCAAACGCTGGCATACAACTGTAGATCCAGACAGATGCTTGAATGTAGTATTCATTATTAATATAAGATTGGAGGCTTATGTGTGGGTTCTGAGTGATTTAATTAAAATTCTGGCTCATTTCAAATACTTAGGTTTAAATGTGTCTACTCCACTAAGAAGAGTACCTTGTCTTTTGTGAATGTAATGTGGAAGCAGAGATGATTAGGCGGTGTGATGGTTACTTAGGGAACCAGATGAAGGGGGGCTCAAACAGACCCTCGAGGGAAACATGCTTTGATCGCTAGCGTTGTTTACATTAATTGTCTAATGGAAACTTAAGTCTGGGTCTTATTTTCTCAGGAGATTACTTTTATCCTAGTGCTCAGACCAAATGGAGAAATACATCACCTTCATAAGTAGATTTTCCAGGTGAAGTCTCAAGACATTTAACCTTTATTACATCAACAGCCTGAATAATATATAGATATTGTATTAATTTATAGCATGTATGGCAAAAAAACTGAAAATATCTGTCCAGAAAGTATTTGAGAATTTTACAGCTTCTTTACAGTTTGCCTATATGACTATACACTGTATATTTGGTCTCATTGAAAATATATGGAGCTTAGCACAGACAGACAAGCTTGCCAGTGTTTGCTCCTATCAGGCAGGGTAAGTGTTCTTTAGGAGGCACTTAATCAGCTACAGCTGCGCAGAGTCCACCAACAGATTGTCTATGAGGACACCCCAATTCTGGTTTAAGAAAGTGTTCTTTGTTCATGCCTTAGAATATTAAGCCGTCAATCCACCTATCTCTTCTAATCTAAAAAAGGGTACTGTACCTTCTTATCTCTCTCTAGTGTTCCTGACAGACAGGCTTTTGTTGAGGCAGGCTTTTCAATACATAATATATACATCTGTCATCTCTCTAATAAGTAACTTTCTCTGTTGATGATTTTCACATAAATGTCTAATGTTACACATAAAATGGCAGAACCAGTCTGCTCAAAAGCTTGACTGGACTAATAGCTTATTAAGATTTATACAAAATATGATTATGACATAATATAGACCAAATCTTCCCCCATGTTGAAATTGACTGTATAATTAAATGTATGATGAAATAATGATCAGGGACAGATTTCTTTACGTAGGACAGAGGTTTTAAAAAGGAGACCTCTTGTCTTGACCACATTCAGTGAAGTGGGAGTACAAGAGACTCACATGGCAATACAGCATGTCTATCATCACTAAAAATAATAATCTCTCTAGGCAATGCCACACTAATGGTGGCTGCCAGCCTTTTTGTGAGTTTGTATACTTTACACTTAAGTGTGCTAGTCAAATGTCATATCACCTAACTCTAGCATTAGGGTGATCTCGCACTCATAAAGGACTTTACTATCTAACACGGGGCTTAAAACCATATACCAATAGTTTAGATGTAAAGTTCTCGAATAAATATTTGACAGCACTAATCAAAGCCTTACACTGGGGGTGCTCAGATGCCATTTAAGACAGATGTGCAGCTTAATGTTCCACCTATTGTTGGGATCCGTACAGATTTCTGATATATCACAATAAAAACCAATAACCCTTTCAATTGCAGCACTAGAAACATTGCCAAGTATCTTTCCAAGAATCAAGCATATAGTAGCTAGTGTGTTGTAATTCTATACAATTATAGTACAAGCTTAACTTGCTACTGACAAGCAATATCACTCACTACAGCTGTGGTTAATGTTTCCAGAGCACTGAACAAAAAATAACAATAACAACTCCTTGCAACAGCTAACATGTTGCAACAGCAGGTCAAAGAAAATAAGTGGCCTGTTGGCTGGATTTTGTCCTGTGAAAGTCTGGCATGGCAAGTTTTTGCTAATTCACATCCTTTAAAGCATGCCAAGGACAGCCTGACATACTACAGTACATGGAAGCAAGTCTAGTGTCTAGTCTAGTGTCAGCTGTGGACATCTGTTGAGATGTAAAAGCTAGTTATATAGTTTGGCACAGAATTGTGCATATTTTGCTAACACACAAGAACTCAACATTTCACACACAGAGAAACTAGGTTGTGTGACGTTATCAAAATAGTAATGTTAAAACAGAACCAATACACCTTTTTAATTCTAGAAATTGAATATGGGTGATTACATAAACGGTGTAAGCCATCACCAATTATTTAATACACCTTAAAATGAAATTCAATGTATTATCAAATGTAAAAGATCACATTTATTTATTTTCAGCAACAAATGCACTGTGGGGTAACCACAAAGCAGTTATAATTCAGTCGACAGGCTGAAATGAAATCAACACTAGTTAAATGCATAACATATTTCATGCAGCCTTGCTTGTCGGAGGTTCCTACTTCCCACTTGTGCAGTAGGAATTACGAGTACTTTGTGTGTTCAAGTGCTTTGTTGTCGGAGCTACTGTACATGAAATAAAAGCGCAACATACTTATTCTTTTAAATAGAATGCATAATTTATATATTTCCCAATTCCCATGTAGGTTTCAGATGTGTTTGCTACTTGAAACTAAAACAATGTAATTATTGTGTCAGACAAAGCTGTAACAGAAGAATCTTAATTCAAAAACTCCTCTTCTCCTTTATATATGCACTGTACTCTAAGTATATAAAGTTGCCACATGCACAAATACAGTACGTCAAGTTCATCAGCATCTGTGTGGAATGGCAATGACATTCAACGTTAAGCAAAGAGGGGGTGGGGAGGGAGCCAGAGCACAACAGAAACAGAGATTAAGTCACTATAGTGGGACAAGAGCTGTATGTGCTAGTGATAGAGGGGGAGGGTGCAGGCAATGAGCGGAGTGACCCACTTTGCTACCCACCATCTATGTGAATATACACATAATAATTACATGTGCACTGCCCAGACCCCACGTTCTAACCCTATCACTGCCCCTGGGAGCTAACGAACAACAGCCACAAGAAAATAAACACTCCGAATGATAAAGAGTGCGGGATCGACTGTTGTCTCTCGGGAGGAGGAACACCAGGGTAGCTGCCACTGGTGGATAAATAATTTCTCATCCGTCTCAGGAAGTTAGGCTGCGAGAGCTGCACTGTAGCGTTAGCCTCTTGTAGTGGCCCACTCAAAAACCGTTGATGAAAGAGAACTGGCTCGGTTGTCTGTTTTGACATAAAAGATAACGCAGAATAAAGAAAAAAAGGAATGACAGATCAAATGACAGGGGAGGGAGACCAACGTCAGTTACTGTGTTACTGAGTAAGTTAGCTATAAAGTGACCTAGCAAAAAAGCAGAAAGAGTTTGGAATATAAGGGATGTGCTTAAAACTCAAGTCAGATGAAACTATATTAAAAAAATCTATATACATATTATATATATCTCAATCATGCACTGGCGAATTTAGTTCTGCTATTCCAATCAAAGAGAACACGGTATAAGATTTCTCCAGGTTTCAAACACTTCTGAAGGATCTCCTTAGTGATCCATGAAAACATTCCTGTGAAACTGTTCCAGCACGCACATACACAAAAAATTAAATAAAAAAATAACAACACACATGTTTTGCAGCGGACCTCTTACCGTGTTGTGGACAGGCAGAGAGAGGTTGCTGCCAGCTTGGGGGGGCTCCATGTTCTCCTTATCTCCAGGGTAGGTGCTGGCACCGACGGAGGCGGCGGTGGCATCTGAAGACGATGATAAACATGTAGTCGCCAGGTCAGGAAGGCTGGTGGACGGATATCGCTGGAAATCCACCTCTGACTCCTCCTGGAGAGACAAGAGGGGGTTAGGCGTACATTAGGCATGTTCCTCTGCAGTTAGTGTTGCAAGGCTGGAAGAGGAACATTCAGTATCATACCTATTTATTTCCCGGGATGCGTTTGTGCGTGTGTACAGTAGGTGCGTGTATGGCCGTCAGAAAGGAACTACAGAGATATAGAGTGAGTGTGTATTTTTAACTATATCGCCCAAAGCCAACTGCATTTCCCTACAAGCCCATTAAGACTTCATCTCTTCAATTTTTCAGATCTGGGAAGGAAGCGATTTGCTGCTGAGCAGAACTTGGACTTTCGCTCCCATTTAGGTAACACTGGGCCATTAGGAAAAATGCACACACACATTTATCCATGAAGGAATTTGCACATGGCAGAAAGGAATGGGCAACGCATAAAGGGGAAAATTACTGCTGAATTATTACCACTGTGAAAAATATTAACATCTTTAAAAATGGAAAAAGTGTTTTCCGTTTATGGTGATTATGTCCTCATATTCAGCAGCTATGGGTTTTTGCAAGTGTTTTCATGTAATAAATGTTGTATTGAGGGTGATTTATTGAGCATCATTCCTGCCAATGCTGATACATTATATGTTATTTTATCTTTTAGCTGTCCTTCAGACTCAGAATTTCAGTTTTATTACCAAAATAAAAAGTAGCGATTGACAAATACGGTTGTTTGCCGTACAATGAGAGAGACAGAATGGCATGGAAAGGAAGAGACGGGCTGGTCAATGACAGAAAATAGAAGCGTCAGACTACACTCTTAGACGAGAGCTGCATCAGACTGAAAATGTACATGCCTTTGTGTGTGTGTGTGTGTGTGTACGCATGTGCTTTATATGTGCAACTGAACCTGCCAAGGCATTGTGTGTGCTTAACAGCAGAAGCAGTAGAAGGATACAGTGTGTATGTGTGTGTGTGTGTGTGTGTGTGTGTGTGTGTGTGTGTGTGCGCCTCTACCCTGCTGGCGACCACCAGCTGCACCAGGCCAGCGGTGGAGCGCAGGATGTCCACAGCCTCTTGGTGAGAGAGCCCCACCAGAGACTGCCCATTGACCATCAACAGCTCATCTCCCGCACGCAGACGACCATCCCTGAAACACACAACAGCTCACTGGTCTGCCCTAGAGGACGATGGCTCCCTTCCAGTGGACACAGTGGCCTGCTTGAAAATACTTTCTGGACAATAAAAACCATCTCACTGTGGAGAATTACAGTCCCAGTGGCGGTAGCCAAAACACCATCAGACAGCTTTAACTGCTGCTTGACGTCACTGCGGGTGTGATCCTGAATGGGACTGGCGATGAGGACTGATGCTATGGCAGATGCTGGCTCAGTGAATGAAGACATCCATGTGAGAGAATATCCAACCATCAACTTAAGTATGTTTGGCATATGCTCTTTTAGTATCACATACCATGTCCAAAATGTCATATACAAAGAGTTTATGTTATGAACAGGTCATACATGCCCCATATAAAACATATATATATATATATATGTGTGGTACTAAACCAGAATTTATGGTAATTAGCTAGAACATATGCAATATCTATGATAGGGGCTATGAAATGAAATGAAATACAGAAACATTCTCCTCACAAACAGAAATAACTAAAGATATTTTAATCAAATGTGCAAAAGATTTAAATGATCATATACTTATAACTCACAAGACTCTAGTACAGACGCCAGCACACTAAACTAACCTCACACACTGCAATATTACACACTCAGATGGTATACTATCAGTGTGCTGGAAGCCTCTTGTACCTCTGGGTAGCCCCGCCCTCCTCCACGTGAGCGATGACGATGCCGTGGGGGGAGCGCTTGGAGCCCCGCCCCCCTGTGATCTGGACACCCAGCCCCTCCTGGCCCTTCACCATGTGCATCTTCCAGATGTGGCTGCCCTCTCTGGGCTGGGGATGGCCGCCATGGGGACACACGCATTATTATATTCACTTTTAACATGAGCATTGTGAAGTATGAGTCATCAACATTCGCCTGCTTGTTTCGTTGCAGGCTTGTTTCACGAAAGACCCGTTCGTATTCTGTCACTGCATTTATCTTTATCATGGAGAAATCCCTTTATAGGCATTCTGGCCACCCTAGTGGTTGAACCCTAAATGTTGTTTGAGTTTAAAACTCTAGAGTGTATGACTCTTCCCACACCTGAGTGATGAGCGGCTGGCTCTCCTCTCTATACTACTGGGGTCCTAAGATAAAGCCTGTAGCACACTGTACTCAGAGCGGATGAAAAGCTGAATCCACAGATTCAAAGTAGATCCACCCTGGATCCGCTCAGCTTCAGCTCGCATGCTAATCAGTGAGCGTTTGCACACTGCACACGAGGCAGAAGCTGTTCAGGGAGCTGAGGCAGGGCTGATGCGTTTCTTCCCCACCAGGAGTCAATTATTGCAGCATTTTTACAGAGTGAAGTGGAAATACATTGTAGAAGCAGAAATACGATAATAATCATTTATAATATTAATTATTTCATATCTGATCTGATTAATTGTAATAAAAAAAACATTTATATGCAGTATGACATGGGCTAAACACTGTGCTCTACCCCTCCCCCCAAGCCTGCTTGGGGATGAACCATGAGCCAAGGAGTCCCCTCTCTCTTCTCTTTTCTTTAATATGATGTCATGTAGATGTTCAGCTAACAGGGTGATGAAAGCCCTACTTGGCTGTACAACCTCAGGTCAGATTTGGTAGACACCATTTTAGTGTGATTTGCTAACTTCCTTGTATTAAGCAAACAGCCACTGATATCGCATTCAGGCTGCAGTTTTAGTCTTTCAGAAGGGTAGCTATAGCTTTAGACAAAGCAAGTTACTTTTGTTATGCAACATGATGGAAATGCATTGTGCCACTCTATGGTTGCTGTGTTTGAAATTACTGAGCAAAGACTGCATACCAAAATAATTCTGACAGCTAGACCATTTCACATTCAAATTTGTTTAGCTAAAGTTGTATAAAAAAAGGTTTTAAGCAGACTAATATGATGAGTAGGCCTATTAAATGTATTTCTTAGAAAAAGCTAATTTAGAGTGACTTATTAAACATGCCAACAATAGTTCCTACTTGTATTATATATCCAAAAGTGGGAAAGTATTTTGTTGGATATTGGTAAAACTGGTTTTCTCAAAATCTCAACCTATTTTATTCCTTCAAATCAGCTTTAAGAATTTACAGTAACCTACGTCCTGAGCAACATATCCTAAGCTGTGTCAGAAGGTCTGCTCTGCTGTTAATCATGTTTCCCCTCTGGTTGGTCAGAGCTGTGCTTGAGGCGATACAATGTCACTGATTAACACACACTCTCCTCACACCACAATAGCTCTGCACTGAATAGAAAGTAGGAGAGCATCAGCTCCTTTCTGATGCTAATACATCCACATCAAACATGTTCAATCACACGAGAGGCTGGGCAGGCTCAGCTTGGCTTTAATAGGCTAACCTCCTCTCTGCATACATGACATGGCTAGCATCATCTTGCATATTATAAGGGGAGGTGGCAGTTTTAAGAAAACTAGCATAGAGTAGAAAATAAGTAAAATAATAAAACAGAAGCTAATTAAAACAGCATTAAGTTGAAACACTACTTACTTTTGAAGTATACATAATGTTGTATTTGTAATAGGCTATGTAATAATGGTAAAGATGCTATTAGAGCCTGGGTATGTCCGATGTTTATGTTGAGTTGACAGTTGGCTGTTACAAAGTTGTGTAGTTGTTAGCAGTCAACACTCATTTGGGTTATCAAATGTATTTTAGGTGTATATTCTATGAATTAAATAAATCATTAGCATATATACTGCATTGAAACTATAGACATATAATAGATAATAGTGCAATATCACCACCACGTGCCTATAGTGTTCATTAGGCAAAACGGGGGTTAATACTGTCTTTACTTTCAACAAAAGTCTTGATTCTTTGTTCCAACACAAGCTGCTAATTATCAGCATTGCTCATCTATTTTCTCAGCTACTGTTAGGTAAAAGCTTCCCAAAAATGCTTTCAGAGCTAGAGGTACATACAGTAAATGGATGGATTGAGAGGTACTGTAAGCCTATAAACCATATTTATTCAGATGAATTGTCTATTTTGTACCCATAATGTCCAGTGTGGACATGGATTAAACTCTGATTGAATGGGTACCAGAGAGGCTGTTGGAAAACAAAACATAAACCAAAACTGTAAGCTTGGCTAATCCATGTTAAGCAGGACGGACATGACTCGAGGGTTTAACATGAGCAGCTTATTCTTTCCCACGTAAAACAAAACAAAAAACAGTGTCACTGTTGATTGATAGTTGCCAGCTGATAAATTATCTTTAGTTGAATAAAAGGTGTCCTAAATGATGGATCACTCAACAAAGCTACAACGGAGTTGCAGGGTTTCCTGGATAACATATCTCTTTTGGCCTTTGATATGACAAGGGAGAGGTTAAATGTAATGTGGACAATTCAACCTTTAATACGGATATTTGCTGCCACTGTGCTGACTGTATGCTAGTCTTGCTTTCACAATGACCTGAGGAAAAAGGAATCCTTTTTGTGTCTTAAACGTTTTAGATAACGGGTATAAGCTTCCTTCAGAGCCACAATGACAGCTTTCTATTGAAGGTGTGTGTGCATGTGTGTGTGTGTGTGTTGAGCAGCTTCTGAGTCACACCAAGAATTGGACAAAAATAAATAAATGTCATGGCAGGAATAAGGTCATTGTTGTTTAGATACATGTACGTCTACTGCAAGACAATGAAGTATTTTAATGATTGACAAAGTAAATGATTTATGAAAATCGGTCCACTGTATCCTATGTTTGATGCTTAGGACTTGTCTTATGAGGTATTTTAAGAGAAAATAAGTATATTTCAGAGGGGTAGATTCAATTATAAGATGTAAAAACAATTTATAATTGCCTTATTATTACTTTAAGGCATGAATGCCATCATGAAGGCTGTATTGGAAACTTCTTCAATACAGATTTAATAGGGGTCACCATGGGTTAATAAAATGGTTAATGGTAATGGTTAATTATTTGGTAGTGTTTCAGAAGTAAAGGGGAGAGACTTTGAAATGATTGTTCCAGAACTTTATGCTGACAAATATTCAGGATATGGTCAGGGAAGTATGACTATGCTTTTCAAGGCCTAGTTGTGAATGTCCATGCCCTTTTTAGTGTCAAAAGCATAGCTGGCATTTACAAGAGGCAATGGAAGCCTCTTGGACATGAAATCGTCACTTTGACAGAGATCAGAGTGATGAGCTCATTGTGATGTACCTGGCTCGATGACTCGCTGCTGAGAGAATCCATTTTACATTCTGACAGTCGTCTGTGTGACCTGGTTGGCAATGTGGCTGTGCACCCATTTTGTAGATGATAGGGAACCGCTTTCATATCAGCTAAGGTCTTTGCCTGTGTCACCTCATCAGTGGGCATATCCACAGAAGGGCCAGGGTCCTCCTCGTTGTCCATGGAGACGGAGGATCCATATCCTTGGTAACCATTCTCAAGTTCAAAGTCCTGACTTTCCTTGTTGTCGCGGGTACATGATGACCGGGAAGTGACACCGAACTTGCGCGTCCGCTTGCCGTTGTGCAGGGGGCTGCCGGGGGGCACAGCGCGGCTGGCCGTCCCAGCATCGCTGGTGGTCCCAGTTCCATTGCTGTGAGACGGCGGGGGAGGGGCTTTGCGCTTGATTCGCCGCAGCATTATCAAGTAGATACAGCCGCCATTCCAGCACTGGTCAGCCAAGTAACTAAAGAAATGGAAAGAGGAATGTTACAAATATATATATATTTGTTACATAATATGAAGAATAAACAAAAAAGTATTGTTAGGGTAGTTTTATTTAACTGTTGGCAAACTAATATTCTCAGGTGGACTAATGATAAAATGTGCAATTACGAGATAATTCAACACATTTGCATCTGTTTGTTATTAACTTTAAACAACAACGTAGGTTCTTGTATCGTTTTCTTTGCAGGGTGCTCATACCAGGTAACAGCTGGACATCAGTTATTTTCACAGATACAAATTGCCATTCTCCATGCAAGAGTACCGTAAACACATTGTGGTTAGGCTTATTGCTGAAAATAAGAAGGTGCGGCTTTTAAGTCAAATATTTTCATAATACCCTGAATTTCCGTGCTAAGAAATCGCATACCTTTCTTTGTTACAAATATAAAAAGGTTGGTTTATTATTTTAACAGGCACAAACATTTCCAGTCATTGCTAGTTTACATGTTGGGCAGAACTTTCAAACGTTCATTCAGATGAACTATATGGGATTGAGGGTAACAAAATCTCTGGAGACCTTTTGTTTGCACAGCAGTTATGAGTCTACACTGCTTGCATTGGTGTGATCAATTGTAAAAACATAGTTAGTGACTTGCAAGCTAGCTTGCAAACAAACACATTTCTTAGTCACTATACAGAAGCTTAAGGTCCAGTGATTTATCATAATCATACTGATTTTAATGTATTTTGTAGAGATAGTGAACGAATCCACACTTACTCCAATTAAACTGAAGGTATATGAACAAACTATGAATTACTGTACAAGTCAATAATCCATCACGCACCCACTTAACTACACTGATGAAAACAATGTCACAAACCCTGCAAATGCAATGCATTACACTGCATAAATTGTTCTGCCTCATCATAAAAAGGAACGCTAACAACATATTAACTTTCCTGTAAAGTTAACGAGTTGGTACCTTGAACTCTGCACAGAACAAGGCACAACTCCTGTGCATTACACGGTACATTTTCTCTATACTCACACATACAAATCCTATTCCCTGTCCACTGTGTCCCACAGACAGTCCACAGTAGCATCACGTTGTTTGTTCCACAATGTCAGTTGTGCCACCATCCCTGCCTGGTGAGTTTGACAGCAGCACTAATGCTGCCTTCGCAACAAAGCATTTGCTTACATCCACAAATGAGTTGGCAGACAATGGAGAGAAAGAGAGGCCAACACTAAACGAAGCAAACACATGCGTTGACACAGAACAAACACTGAGAAACTTTCAGGCAACAGAGAATAACAATAGTATGTACAGTACACCCTAAAATTTGGGGAAAATATATTTCAAGATATTTCACAGATAGTTAGATTGAAAAAAACAATATCAATATCTCATACAATCATAGAGTGAATACTATTTACAACCATTTTTGAGCCCTAGCTTGAAAGATGGGTGAGCTTTGAGTAAGAGAGGCCTCTCAGAAACATGCGTCTTCAAAGAGACTAGTCCCCATTTACACAAACATGTAATTAAGGAAAATAGCAAAGCTTGAAGCATGTAAATACTTAGGCACCACATTTAAGATGCTATCACAAGGGTTGGACACAAATAATGTTACAGTCTGTGGTTTTAATTGCAAACAGCTAACAAATTGAGCTCTGGCAATTATGCAGAATTAATCTACAGTACAAAATGCTTATAGCACATGATTTACTGTATATTAGAGCAAAAAGTGCATTAACGTGAATGAACACCTAAAGGATACATGCACAATTCAAAACAAAGAAATTACGAAAGCAAAATAGTATAGAACAGTATAGAACAGCCATGCATGTTCAGTATTAGCCAGCTCAAGAAACAAACAGAAATGTTTTAGGCTGCTTACAATATTCAACTGTTAAACAATTGGAAGAATATACAGTAATTCACAAAACAAAATTCAGTAGTGGTAATGAAACATTTGCAAAAGATAATTGCACTAAATAATATTTGTATTCAGCATGATATGAATGATTTGTGTAGTTCCTGTTGGGTGTAAGTTAGTTCCTGCTTAACTGATTGGTTTGCTCAGCTAGTTACAGCGTGCAGCTGATTCTCATATATTTGCATATGCATAGCAGAAAAGGCACAATATATGGGATGTCCACTGCCTGGGAATGTACAGTCAGTGGAAAGACAGAAAAAGCCTCTTGGTCATTCTATGAGACCTTACTAATACCATTCATGTTTATGGTTTATACTCACAAAATGAAAATTCAGTAAGTGTACCCAAACAGGAACCTACACTGATCAGATAGTCCCCTGGTTCATCTGCAAATACAACATTAAGATTTTATCTGCTACAAGAATGTTCACTATTCCTCCAGCCTAGCTCTTGTTGTGCTGTTTAGGGTGGTTTTTGTCCCTGAGGTATTTAGAGATTAAACCAGCGTTGCTGCAAAGCAAGCAGCATGTCACACCCAAGATAGCGGTGGTGATTGTTTTTAACTCCTGTACCCTAAGAAAGAAGGTAGCTTCATCACAAGGCAAGGGATGGAAGAATGATACAAGCCAAGGGAATTACATAACTCACTCTATTGGACTCAAAGATGGCAGATTTGCCTCAAAAATCTCTTTTCTTATACATACTATATACAAGGATGTTCGCTTAATAAATAATAAAGATGGGTTGATTTTAGGGTTTTAATTCATGTCTCAAGGCTTTTAAGACATTTAATGAGGGACCCCCTCTTGATGGCCATTGTATATAATGTCAAATGGGCCACAATATGAGTTATACATTCATTTTAGTCGTCCCAACAGACTCATATTACTAAACAGACAGTTGGGTTTAGGGGTAGATTTAGATTGAAGTTACAATATAGTAAAGTCCCCTAGTCCATGTGTGCTTTGAGATTTCATAGTCTAAGCATAATCACATGGAACATAAATGTATTTTTCATCTCCACATAATAAACACTAATATTTTATGATTATTGATTAGTAAACAATGGCTTCTTACCAAATTGCAGCAGGTAGCTATCAGGTAACATACTGTACACTTATTCCTCTAGCTAACTCTAGATATCTTCATATCAGTGGAGACATCATGATGCTACAACACACAAGAAAAAGGCAGACACTCTATGATGCCAAAGACTGATATCTGCAATGTTTCCTCATCCTAAGATACTAGAAGCAGGGTTTTCAGAACTGTACTTATCTATGTGCTGGGGATAAAAAGAAACAAGATTTACAGTAAGACACAATACCTCTGACAGAAAGCAGACTTCTCTGGGGCCTCCACCGCAAAGTAAAAGCATTGCATATTCTCTTAGTTGAGGACAAGATTGTACTTATATTTGTAATATTTGTATGTTACATGCAGGAACTGCAATATTTTTGGATGACAACATGCTAATCATATCTGATATATAACAGGTGTCCGTATTTTATGCAACTTAACTTACATTAAGTAAACATTCTGAAAAACATGGTATTTATTATATTAATTACAAATACTACTGTTTAATCTAAATAAAAGGTAACATGATAAATTGTACTACATTTAGTTCTATCAAAAACATGTAGATTTTGTCATTTACATTTCAATAAAACTGTGGTCTATTAACACTATCCTATAATTATTAAAAATTAAATGGTGAACATGTTTCTAAAACTAATTCAGAGGCCACAGCAGTACACAGAAAAGGACATGTCAAGAATGCCGTGTGTCTGGGTAACAGGCATTAACAGGTGTCTATAGGGATAGAAGAGATTAGCTCCAAACAGGATGCATTAACGCCATCCGCATTGAATTAGAACAATGTGTTTCTGAAATGTGTTCACGTTACGCTAGTGTTATACAAAGGCAATGAAGCTTTGAGGTTTTTTTTCTTTTAAGGATTCATGAATGGTAAGCATTAGGTGTACTGTAGGCAAACCCTGACCTGCACAAAGACCTGCTATAAAGTCTAACATTACTTGCCACAGATTTAATATTGCCAAAGTTGGGCGGGTTTCCTTTGTTATAGCCCTGGTAAAGGCATTCCTAAGGGTGGTGGTGTAACACTCGACAGGAACAACATTGGTCAGCACTTTAGTCTTAAACAAGCATAGACATGGCAGGGGAAATGGTGCCCACCACAACTCACTAGGTAAATATTCAGACGTCTGATTAGAAAGCTGACATCCTTCTTTCCACCACTCTTAACACAACATTAACGCCCCCCT
>JAODUG010058455.1:34684-49878 GCA_027564795.1 Aphredoderus sayanus
CCCCTTTTCCCAAAGCCTGTATCCTTCCACGTCCAATGACATTAACATGTCACAAACAGGGACAAGGGAGAGGGTCTTCATGTTTCTGGTGCTTTTGCCACTTTAGAAACAATATGTTTAGCCTTTTTCACTAAACAAAGCTTCAGACTTAAAAACAAAGGTATTTAAGTATCTACTAATTTCAGTATTTTGTAGTGCTCTGAAGTCTGATGCTATGCCTTATAATATGTTTTGGTAGAGCAGCCCATAAAGCTATAACACGAAGAGGCCTAGTGCACCGAGAGATATTACTGGAGTGTAAAAGCACCACTTATTACCAAATGAGGCATTTGGAAATAAGAAACATCACTTATTCCCAAATACCTCATCTGAAAACATTATCTTGCGTTGTGGCTTATTATTGTATACTGCTACAGGCTTCATGCCTTAGAAGAGAGCCTACTGTCAGATCCACATCAGATTGGCAGTCAGTGTGTATTGTATACATCAAAATGTGGGCCAGTCCATGTTATACCACCAATAATTCAGTCAGTTCAGTTGTATCTTCACAATGATTGCACTTGCCTAGAAATGCTTTAGGAATCATTAGGTCATGCAGAGGACAACAAACACAAGACACTTCCAACTCTCTCCACTGGTCAAATATACAGCCCATATATACATAAGGTTGTAAAACCAATATATTTTAAGCATGTGGCCAATTTAAACTAAATGAGAGCAGATTGTCTGTTTTTACTGAGTGAACACAGAAAACAGTAGGAAGCACAATCATTGGAAGAGTTCCCCAGGCAAAAACAAAATGCTTAGAACTTGATGAAGGTTTGCCAGACAATTTTTACATTTAGTGCGCCCTTTATGTGGCGTGTCCTGGCTACCAAGAATAATTTGCCAAAACAAACAGCCACCAACTGTAGTCTAGTACTAGCAGTAATCTAGTATCTTCCCTGTTCTAGTATATGCCACTATTAGGTGTGCATGACTCTAAATAGACCCACAGTAGCCTTGTTAAGATGGATTGACCTCACACAGTTAATCATGGTCAAACTGAGGAATGTCTTCAGTCAGTTGAGAACACAGCCTCAGATATGGCATTATTCCGTTAAATCATTATCAGCACTGCACTTTAAATATCATTCCATTGTTAATAAATGAAGTAGTAACTGTTGAATTTCACAGAGGGTGCCTGTACATTGTACTTGAAATGTGTGTAGCCTACGGCAGGTCTATCCAGAAACCTTCAATTGTGTTCAATAAACTAGGATATATAGCCTACTGTAGCTATACTGTACAGCCTGGGGTGTAGCTACATGCTCAGGAAGTTACTGTTAGCCTCCTTTTTAGTTTGTTATATTACCCCTTACACTTATCTTATTAAAAAAACTGTGAACAAATAATGTGTTGTATTTATGAGCGAGTGCATAAGCATGCCATATGCTCCTAGGTCAGGTGATATGCCTATTAGTCTCATGACATTAAGAAATCAAGATTCACAGGAGGAGGCCAATATCCCTCATAAAATATGTAAATTTGACATTTATGTCCCATCCCAGTAGGATGTGTATTCATTCGGCCTTTAGAGATTCAACAGGGTTAATTCGATAGAGAAATAAGTGCAAGGCATTTGACCATCAGAGCACGTTATTTTAGCATCGTCTTTAATGTAAATGGGTGTTCCTTGCACTAAAAGCTACACAATATGCTACGTTATTTAATTGACCATAATCAGATAGAACAATGAAACACATTGCTGTTAAACAAAAAGTCCCAAATCCATAACACACAGGTCACCAAACAACCTACCTGAACTTTTTAATGAGACCACATATCGGCCGTTCTGTGTTGGTGTCTGACAGCAGCTAAACTGTTTGGCAACACGCTTGATCTGCTCTGAGTAAAATTGTAAATCCCTTGAGTTCGATAGTTTTATAGTCTCCTCCAGGCAGCAGGCCTGTAAAACAATAGATAGTCCCAACGTAGTCAGCCTACTGAATCCATACTGGCGTCACGACCTATTTGTGTTCATAGCCTACTGTGAACGCACAGATTATTTTCAGCCTCAACCCAAATTCTCCCATCCTCAGCACTGCAGCCAGGACCGCTCCTCAGGTGACAACCGACGACAAGTAAAAGCATGTTATAGAAGGTGTGGATCGTGGGTGTAACGTTACGCCTCGTCCCAGGTGTTTACGCTTGCAAAAATAAGAGATTTATCCCTGGGGAATCGGTCTCCTCGTTTTCTTGTGTGATCTTGTCGATTTTGCGCTCAAGTGTCTGCGGTTCTGTCTAACAATCTCATCCATTCTTGAACTTGCAGTTCAAAAGCGCGTAAATTACCTACGGGAGCAAACTGAATGAAGAGCGAACATGAGGCACACTATTGTAGTTAGGCTATTTATTTCAACTTCGTTTGAACGTCATAAAATATGAATTCATGCCGAATTCGACGCATGCTTGTCTACTTTTTTAATTTCTGCGAGTGAATTGCATTTTGTTGTGGATAGCCCGCCTGTATGACTCAACCTATAGCTTTCAAATGTTCTACGAAGTGGTTGGCCGTTATACCAGTTAATCCAGGGAAATCAGAAACAAGTGAACTAATCACAGTGCAACCTGAACGAGCAGCCTCTCACTGAACCATGGGCTGCTGCCCCCTACTGACGCATCCAAGTGCATTACTGTCAGGGCAATAATTTTGCTTTGGAAAGTACTATTTGGTAATTTAATTAATCACACATTGGAAACACCTCCCCCTATGAGAAGAAGCAGTGTGCTATTCTAAATTGCATTATGAACCAATGCATTCAACGCACCAATTGCTTATACTATTTTTTCCCCTTACATCATTTATATTTACAGCAGACTATCCAATGAGACAATACATACTACATTTGTGAATACAAGCAACATTCTGTTAAATAATAACAGCAGCAGGGCCAACATACATTACCAACATTCAACATTATTCAATCCTAAAAATAATTGCCAATTGCAAAGAAAATTGCTTAATTTTCAAAGAGCTGATCCAGACTCTTACATTTTTTTTTAATAATGTATCATCATACAACTGATATTGTAGAAGTTACGTAACTTGTAAATAATTGTCTATGTAATATGTAAGGCATTTCATATGCTTATTTCAAACCATCAGGCTCCTACAGCTGCTTAACAATGGTTTGCAGGGGTGGGGGTGGCTTTAACACATTTAAAAGTGTTACAACTAACCCTAAAATTGTTGTATGACAATGTAATGACAACAACATGCATATTGCTGATAGGCCTAAGCCTACTTTTAAAACTTAACAAGAATGTCTTCTTCTACTCAACTAAATGAAGAATTGCAGACACACCTCTGTTTTTTCACACACTGCACATTAGCATGCTGAAGAAGGGAGTAGGGTAGAAAACCTGTTTAGATGTCATTAAAGTGATTTATAACTCAGTTGTGATACATATTCAATTAGATTTATTTGGATATGACAAATAGTACCTTGTGTCCAAATACCCAGGTCTCCCTGCAAGACATTTTCTTACTGTATGTGAAGGCATAATACAGGCACGTATAGGCATGTACATACAGTATATTTCCCAGAATGTCAAAAAATCCATAAATGGACAACTGGCTGTCTATAATTCACACAGTTCGTCATTTATTTTATTGATTTTTATTTTACATTTTGACAGACACAGCAAAAAGACCTGTTTATTGCAATCTACCAGCCCCACCATATGTCAGCAGAAACCATAATCTCACCTATAACTTTCTTTCAGTTTTTTCTTCATGGACAATTCACTACCTTATGCAGGCAGGACCCTTATGGCATACTGCCTGGGCATTCCTCAAATTCCATGGTCAGGTTTGTCTAATAGAAGAATAGCCATACACACACACACACACACACACACACACACACACACACACACGCACACAGACGCACGCACACACACACACACACACACAGGCACACACACACACACACAACACCAGCGCATATCTAGAAAACTATGGTGGTGCATCAAACTATGTACATTATCTTTATATTGGTATTATTTTTTCCCACTTGTCTAGACAGCTCAGTCAGCTGAAATGTAGTTAACTTAAAGTCACTAGGAACCCAGTGTTGTGCTTGAAGATTGATGCTTATTGTTAGAAATCTTTAAAGATCAGGAAACAGGTTTACATTATGTTTTGCAATTCTCAAGTGACAGATAAACAATATGGATTCAGCAACAAATGTGTTATGTTGTATGTAATCATTACCTAATCATTACTAATGTGATATTTTGATACATGTTGCTTATCACAGTAAAGACAATGTGTTGTTATCTTGCTGTGCCATCTACTGGACAAAACACCACATTATTCACTAGCATATCCTTTCCTGAGGGACATTTTCTAAATAATTGACAATATACTGAGTTTCTTTGTAAATTCTATTATAGTTCTGTTGTTGTTTCAAGACTAGTGCACCATCCTGAATTGAGTTATTGATGTTGTGAGGAAAGCAATTAGTAAAACACAATGCCAACATTCCTAATGAAACCATACAAAATAACTATGAGAGCATCTAATTAAATTAAATAAAAGCATTAAAAACAAAGCTCAAGTAACTACAATAAAAACACAGCATTCGTAATACAGTTTATTTACTTAAGTCTAATTTTATTATGTTCAGAAATGATAGCCTTTTCCCTATTGACAATGTTGCTATCACATAGTGTGACAGTATTAGATATCCTAGCAGGGAGCCAAATCCCTGTAACATGCAATCACATCATTCATAAATGAATCCAGATAATCAAGATCTTTAAAATGTATTTATGTTAGCGGAGGAACCAACCTAATATAAAGCATGACTTTCAAACGTTTAGGTCACGACAACCAAAAAGGGGCGTATTGCAAACTATTAACCACATACTTCCTTATTAATAAGTAGATCTATTTCTAATATAGAGGAGCGTTTACAGTATTTTGTTTTATCATCAAACACAGCACACATGAATCAAAAGGCTTGTTAAGAGTATAGACTATTGTGCTGCTCAGAACTGAGAAAAGGCTCTCACTTTTCTTTTTAATAATATCCTACAATAGAAGACTATTGGAATACCCCCCAAAATCTGCTCATACAACGGAATTTAGTTTGCATCCAGAAAAAAGTGGGTCCCTCAGACCGCAGATGGGTAATGCTTCACAATCCGGCTTGTACCCCTTTAATCTCACAGCCCATCTGTGAGTATGTGGCTGGTCAGCTTTGGGGAGGGGGTTTTATGTTAAGACCCTTTTCGTGCTAGCAAATATTTTTGCTGTGAAATGAAAGTACTGTATGTGCACTTACTTCTTCCAATCATTATTCAACTAATAATACAATTCAATCTTCATGTTTTATAGTCACTAATTATCTTGTAATTTGTTATGACATCTGAAAACAACTTTAAATATAAAGTTAACTGTGATGTTTTCTTAAAAATGCACTTCTTTCTTGTTTTATTTAAAAACCCAAATGACCATGTTGTGGAACCACTCAGCTTCGTGGGAGCAACAAAAGTTTCCTTTTTAAGATCCATAAGAAAAGTGTCAGCAAAAAAGTTAGACCGATCTTTCTGCCAACTGCTCCATAGCTCTGCCATCTTGTCCTTATGCCAATTATTTTCTATAATCTATTTCATTATAGTTTTCAATTGCATCACACTAGTTTATGATAGACATGGAATCTGGGATTTATGATGTCTACTCAACAGGGCCAACTATAACAGATATAAATCAAATTATTCACCAGATACCACATAGACAATGGTTCTATCATAATGGTAGTAAATAATGAAGTAAATGGGTCAAACTTTAAATGCAATTTAAACATAAAAAATCTCAGCTTTGATTTTACTACTACTTTACTGTTCACACAAAAGTAAGTGTGTGGCAGTGATATGTACAGCAATTAGTCTCAGCAAAGGATAACTGCATATTTCCCAATAGACAAAATTAGGTGAGGCGATTATAAAAATAAATAAAAAATGTAAAACATAAATTTTTATCTTCTTCTCTACCCTTACTTCTCACTCACTCCATTTCCATGGTCAAGACAACAAAATGCCAAACCAAAGGGAAGCTATCCAAGGGCAGTTGTGGGGAAAATGTCTGAGATGAAAGACAACACCTAGTCCAACTGCTAAGCCTCAGTGACATCTCATACAGCCAGCGCTGGTCTTTAAGTTCTCACAACTGCAGAGTCAACACTGAATGCCTGCCCAGTGCCCACCATAGTTTAGGGAACACTTTCATACCTTGATGACAAATCATTAGTTAATCAAATAAATACATACACTTGAATCTGAAGCCTGAAAGTATTCAAATCACTAAAATATTTGAAAACCTCAGTTAGGAACTTTGCCAGATTATGTATTTCAATCCAAACACTTGGAATGGCCACCCAGGAGAGGAGAAATGTATTTTTCTGGCAACAAAACCAACATCGACAATATGCATAATGTGGTCTGGTTGTCTTCCAGACAAACCCTCAGAACATGATTTTATTGTTACAGTTCTAAAGATTACTAACTCCAGAAACAATTTTCCATGTATAAAGAGTAGCCTTAAATTTAGGATAATACAGAATCTATACTACAGTATCTAACAACAAACAAAATACCTAAGACTTTTCAACAATAATATGATATTACCTATTATAGCCTAAATAATAATCAATCTTCTCTTTCACTATTAATTTACCATGTCAAATATAATTAACCATTTGGTAGTTTAAGACCACAAAGAGGGAAATAGGTAAAAAAAATGATTTCATTATTGCATTATTCATGTTGGTAATCCTCCACTGACAAGATGGGATGCATGCAGCTAAGGAGGAAATCCACCGAGCAACCCTGTGTTTTCCACTTCGAAACAACACAGGAGCTTCATTTAAAATTGTAATCAGGTAATAGTTTAAAGCTGAAGGTAAAAGGTGATTCAACCACCTACGTTTAAGTTCTCACATTCTTAAGCTGAATAGAGACTGGAAGGACTCCATTCAGCTAGATTCCATGCAGAGGGAGGCAGATCCACTCAGAGAAACACATTAAACGGGCTATTTTATTGCCAGGGTTTGGACTTAAAAGGCTTCACCAAAAACCCTTTAGAGTAAAGCTCTCAAGGATAACAAAAGTAATTTGTCATATGTCTCATACATTCATTTCTTTAACTTTCCATGAAAATCTGCTGTATGCTATTCTAATTCCCCTCCAATGCTCCAAGACTTTTTCCACTTAAAGGAGAGATGGCAAGACTTTGTAATTCCATTTGGAGAGGAGAAACAAATGTGTGCGTTTGTGAGCGTACATGTGTCTTGAGATAGGTAATTCAAGTATTCTCTCTTTAAGCCTTAAACACAACATGAAGCTTACCCACAGACAAGAGCACAGCCTGCTCCATATACTGTAGCATGTAGGACAGACATTTTCAGCAGTCGAGAAGAGCTCTAATAACCATTAATGGCCCTTTTTCACAAGACCAGCCAAAACGGACTCCCCCTGCTAAAACGCCACTGAGGTTTCAAAACTCACACCATTCTGTAGGATTATTATATATAATCAAGCACAGACATGCTTACATGACCAAACACAGAGGCCACAGTGTTCCAGCACACCAGCTGTGCTCTGTAAGTACAGTTGTTGGAATGGGGGAAGACACGATCATGTTAAGGTGGATATGAAGGTCTCAGCCTTTCTGCTTCATAAAGCTCTATGTGTCCTTCGGTGGTTAGTTACCGGTGACTTGTCAGACACCAGTAATTGACACCACTGCATTTTGAAAATTGAGACCCAAATACTATATTACCATTGACATTGATTTAGTTATGATTATACAACTTAATATTAGTCTAAACATGCAACATTAAAGCACATTATTTCATTTTCAGGACTGATTTGATTGTGTTCTTGCCAGATTAAAACCTTGCATCTGAATAAACCATTATTTCAAATAAAAATGCATGAATTGCTAAAACAGGACACAAGGATTCCGGCTCACAGCAGAGATATACAGTACGCGTACATTTAAGCCATAGGCATTTTAGTGAAACCCTTCCAATTTGCAGAGCTAGCTACAGACCAGACATGGCAGGTAGACAGCATATATGGCCCACATACAAAACCAGTGCATTTACAGTACTAAAGGGCTGCGGTCAATTGGCACTGACAGGCACCATCCAGTCAGCAGCCAGCTACAACTGACAGCTGCGCTTAAGCCCTTGGCGTACACATTCAAAACATTAGTCATTTCTGTGGGTTTCTATTATAGCACAATAAATCATATAAGCAGAGGAAAAATGAAAGCTCCCACTGCTAATACGCCAATCATGCGTGTCCATTTAACCCTCCTGTTGTCCTTATTGTATCTTATTGTGCCACCAGATGGCGCCATCTGATAGTGTCTGATTGTGTGGTTCTCTTTATTGTCAGTGCTGTGTGTATTTATTTCTTTATTAATTATTTTTTTATGTATTTGTGTAGTTTTGTGTGTGCCTTTTAACCCTCCTGTTGTCCCCGGGTCTCAAACACACACCTTGTTGTGTCAGCACTGCAGTACACATCACGTGTGTGTAAGCTGTATAATTAGGTTTAGCGCCCTCTATCTGCCAAAAAGAGCTAGTGATTGGGTCAGTTTGACCCGGAGGGCAGCAGGAGGGTTTACATGCATCCTAGATGTAGCTACTATTCCCCCCAGTTCCATGTGCATACCTCCCTCCAGCAGTAGAGGTGTGTGCTGCACAGGGTAAACACCTACCTGGCCCCCGTCACATCCACGCCCACCATCAGCTGCCCGTTGAGTGACAGCAGCTCGTCGCGGAGCTTGATCCTGCCACAGCGCGCGGCGGGGCTCCGCTTCCTGACCTCGGTCACCCAGATGCAGCCCACGTCCAGCACGGGCCCCCGGTCCCCCTTCTTCCTCCTCCTGCGGCCCCCTTTCTTCCGCCCCTCGGGGTCCCCGAAGATGGGGATGTTGCCGAAGCTGAGGCCGAACTCTGCGGGGTCCCCGCGGCCCTTGGTCAGGCAGACCGCGCGCACCTCCGCGTCCCCCCCCTCCCTGGCAGCAGGGGGCGGCAGCGGCATGGGGGCTTCGCTGCCCTCCCCCTCCATGAAGTTGAGCTGGATGTACTCCACTAGCTTTTGGGCGGCGGCCAGGCAGAGGGACATGTCCCCCGTGTTGCCACGACTACCGGCGTCGCTCTCGCCTGTCTGCCGCGAGTCTCCGCCCTGCTCCTGAAGGACGGGGAGGGGGGAGAACGTTACAGCGCGGACAGGAAGCTGCCGCTATTGTCACATTTTACACCACCTGGCCAAATGTAGCACCATGGTAACAATGGGGGGATAACAGGCTTTCCAGCCATTTGTGGCATTACTACTATCCTACTAGCTGTATGAATCGCTGTATTCATACAGTCTAGAAACAATGTTGCCAAGGTTACGGTAAAAACCTTTTGCTTTTTTATTTGGTACTTTGTGTTGACGTGCACCCAGTTATACATCCACACTGTCAAGCCTACAAAATCATCAAAAGCACACCAAGTGCAAATGTAATCTAACATGGCATAGATTGCATTAACATGGGACAGATTTAGCCATACAAAATGTGCCTTTTCTGACACCTCGGTGTTCCGGGAGCTTAGCTTTGACAAATTAGGCAGTGCTGGGTATTTCATTTTCACAATATATAAATCAAAGCTTGACTGATAATTGATCTGATGCCAACCCTGTACAATAGTGATTCATAGCATGTTTATTAACCCATCATAATATCATTTGGGGATTTAATAACTGCATTAATTGCTGTAAATACATCAGCTGCTCTTCACCACCACATCATGTCTGTCTTGTTCGGTGTTTTATTATGTTGCACAACAAGCACATAATCACAACCACAAAGCTATTTGGAAGTTCCCCGTTCTCCCCACAGTTTGTACGTGATTAATACATCTGAAAAATGCTCTTGAATCAAACCAAAACATAAACGTTAAATCCACAACATCCTGACAGATGTTTAGCAGACAGATGCATCGCAGATCTACCTCATTCTGAAAAGGCATCCAATAAGTCAGCAGCGTTAGTCATTTCACATATTTTCTCCAGCAGCCGTCAAAGCAACATCAGAACACAAGAAGAGCTTATGTTAGCTAACCTTATGGTGCTCATGACTCTGGTTGTGGTTCTGATTGTGATCGTGGTCTCCGCCTGGTGTCCTAAGCCGGCTCCCAAGCCAGTCCTCCAGGAGCAGGAGGTGGCTCAGGGCGTTCTCCTGAGTGATGGGCATCCTTGCTGGCCCTGCCCGGGGCTCCGCGGCATCCTGGGCCGGGACAGTCAGCTGGTGTCCCCTTACCAGTGCCCGGCCGGCCCCCCGCCTAGGGCTGGGGCTGCCAAGGGCTAATCTGAGTGCAGACACAGGAAGCTTTGTGGGCTGCAGCCGATGGGCCTGTCTCCATCTCTGGAGGGCTCTTAGAAGGCGCCGTGGCCTCTGGATGTCATACGCTGGGCTGTAGGAGCCAAATTAGCCAGCATTCCACAGAAAGCACCCCCGCACCATGATGTCATCCCCAAACAAGAGCTGTCAAGAAGGAGTGTGTCCGTCCGTCCGTGTGTGTGTGTGTGTGTAAGTGTTGGTTTGGATGCACTGCGGAGTAATTGGAGACCCTGTGCAGTTCTCCCCTCGGCTGAGACAACTCCTGAATCCGGCAGGGTGGAAAATATCCGATAAGTGCCTGGAGGACGGGGTGTGTGTGTGTGTTCTAGCGCGCACACACACACACGCACACACACACACCTCACGCAGCGCTGGTGTCTGCAGAGTGTCAGGCCAGCACCTAAAGGAGAGAGCACAAAGAAGACGTCCAAAGCCGTCAGCGCACCAGGCCAGATTGACATCAGTCTGTGGTCACGTCAACATTCACTCCCTCACATTCCCATCTCATCCACAGACAGGCAGGAACACCTGCGTGAACCTGTGACAGTGGGTTCATAAATCAGCAGGAGACCGCAGCTATGCAAGCCATCGCACACACAAAACCACTAGAATGGCACCTTCCTTGAACCTGCTGGGCAGATATTGTACCATCTGTCTAAGCACCCTAAATATCCTGTGTGTAGCGGCAGGGGGAGGAGGAGAGAAGGGTGCAGGACTAGCTGCTCTGCGGGGGAGGGGTAGAGAAGACTGGAGAAAGATTGTTGATATTTGAACTCTACAAAAATAAAAACAGAAACAACCACATTGAATACATATTGCCAAGGCTGTGGTGGTGTTGTGAGTGCAGTTTGCACCACAGTTATCATTTACACGGCCAGGGCTGTGTAGAAACAACAAATTCAGACAAAAAAATAAATTTGACAAAAAGTGTAAGCTTACATTCACTGACTTCACCTTTAAGGAGTGAACCTCACAATCAGCTGTTTTGATTCTTCGCTGGCTGGAGCTCAGAACCAGCATGCTTAACACAGAGCAGGAATGAAGTAATGCATTTCACAAAAGAGCACCATTTTATTTAATACCATTCTGCAGTGAGGTTGAAGGCATATGAGTGATTAAAATTAGAGGGATGTTTCTGCCGTCCCCGCTATGTCTAATTTAAAGCAATGCTCCTGTGTGGGGGAGGGGGACACTGCAATTCCCAATCCCAATATAATTTGTTTCAATTTCTCTTGTAAGAACTAGAGAAATTGCACAAGGCCCAGTTGTGACTATGTGACAATTGGCTTTTATTTGGAAATGTGTTAAAAAAATATTCAAAAACATCTTTCATGATCGCTTTAAAGGTATAATCAGTCATTCTGGGCAAAGCTTGTTGATATTTGACCTTTACAAAAACAAAAACACCTCTCCCTTCAATGCCATAAGGTGCTCCCTCAGTAGCTCCACCCAACACAATGTAAAGCATTGGGAAGGCTAAGATATTGTTGTGTTGTTCAGTACTTTGTGTGTTCCTATTTATGGAGCCAAGGCTGTGTAGAAGTACCAGATTATGTTTTCAGCACGCAAAGTGAAGGGTAAAATAGCGGATAGTGAGATATTTGGTGAATTTCACAAAAAGTTTATTAACTTACAATCGCTTACTATACTGTACCTATAATGCCCATAAAAATAGTGCACCTTGAAAACATTCCTAAAATAGCCTGGAATGTTCCTAACTAAAGCTGAATTTGTTGAGACAGGTAAGCCAGTTAACTTTGTTGTAGAAATTGCATACTGTACAGATAAATATATGATCAATTCTGTTCACACACTCAATATGATTTTCCCCACTAATAAGACCTTAACACGAGTGTGCATTGGCATACTAGGTAGGCATTAGCATAGCATTATATATATATATATATATATATATATATATATATATATATATAATTTGTGTTTGTCCATAGAAACACATACAAAAGTGCTGTTGAATAAAGAATGCAAGCATAAAAACATATTCTTTGTAATATGTTGTACTGCTGTTGTAGTGCTGACTGATTCCTAGGTGATATCTTGTAAATAAATTTGTTCTGTAGTAGGCCTACTGTACATCTAAATGAAATCAAATATACCTACCTAAGCAAAATGAGAAATGATACAGAATATGACAACAGCAGTAGGTTTTAAAATCCTTATTTATAACGAACCAGCAAAGTACAACTGGCCCCAGAGCCAGGTCCAAATCTTTATACAGTACACTGTGTAGTGCTCTGATAAAAGTCCCTGACATATTTAGGTGGGCTTTTCAGACACAGATGTCTATAAATAGATAAACTCTACATGTGGTGAGCGGGTGAAGAGAAGGGGGTGCCTCTTTATTTAAGGCCTTGAGGCCCTCTCCCCGAAAAAGTCCTGATGGTCCTGATGTCGATGATAAATCACAGCCTCTATTCTCGAAAGAACGGATGTTTGATGAGAACTGCATGGTGACCGGACAGATTAAATACATGACGTTCATGTATCAATGTCATGTTTGGGCAAACACCAAAAATACATAATGCCGGCCACGATAACATATTAGACCAGTAAAGGCTGACACAGCATGAAGCATGTGGGGTTTTCCTAATACAAACATAAAGCAACAACAGGAACTGTGGTTAATCACATCATGTCTTGGATATGTAGTCAATGTCAACCACATTTTTTGTTTAGAACTAATATTGTATATTTAAGGTTGCTGGCTGGCACAATCTTTATAGGCTACATAACTTGATGAGGACTTAACAGGTAAAATCATTGCGGGATCATACTGTAGCTTGCAACTGGTTAGCCTATTCAAAGCAAATAGAAGTCGATAACTAATGCTGAATTAAAATGGCTGCCAATTTCAAGACAGGTTTGCAGACTCATTCTCTGACAAAGGCAAATTAGTAAATCTAAGTCATAGTTACCCATTTGCATAAAGAGTTTCCTATTTGAAACTGGGTTTGATCTGTCATCCCTTGACTAGAGGCAGAAAGCTCACTGCAACCACATCTCTGGCAGATATACACAAAGCAGGCTGCAATGGGACCACAGTAAAATTACTATCCAGAGCTTGGGCTTCAAATAAACTGTATGGTCTTTGTGGTACCATCTGTCTCTGCTATTTCTGTATGCTTCAACTTGGGGCAAACATTGCTTGGACTGCTTCTTGAGGTACTGTAGTAGATATCCATCCATGTACTGTATGTATACATGCAGATGTCATTTACATATTAGGCTTTAAATGGGAACCATTAAAGAAGCTACAAATAACAGGTAATACAGTTACAGAACTCCACAATTCTGTCCCAGCTCACAGAACATATTTAAAACTGGGAAGGTTTCTGTTGGAGGAATGGTACAGAATGATGTGACCTAGGAGAGCAAAGGGGAGTGACCCACTCATCACTCAGGCACTCTCACCCTCTCAACCCGAATGGGAAATATGGATTCCTATTACAAACACAGGGAGGAAAATAAAGAAGGATGGTTTGTGAAATTAGAATTGTTTTGACCTATTTCATCTTTAAAAAGATATCATGCCAAGATTACAGACAGCCATGATCTTGTGAATGGTGATGAGGCTGCTAGAGGGCAGGATATTCCTGGGCCCAACACTCACAATTCAAGCTGACTGCAAACCAGACAACTATACATGCATACCAAAAACTACACTATAATTTCCTTCACACAAGAAAACAGCTGCTTACAAACAGAATCAAAATAGAACCTATATCTGCAAGTGAATGTGTTTAACGGGTCAAAACAGTTGTCCAAATAGAGAAAAACAACGTGTGAGCATGTGGGTGGGAGAGGGTATTCTGCTGCCAACAATAACATCCTCCCCTCTGTGCTGTAACACCAGGGACAGTTTTCATTGCAGTGACCCAAGCAGAGAGGGATTCCAGCAACAGGATTACAAGCCAGGGTGGGACACTGGCTGCCACTTATTGATATTCATAGCAAACACGCAATCCTGTGGGACTTGCTGCAAATTGAGACATCACAGCCCCAAGCCAACAGACCTCAGGGCTGTGTGAGTGGTATTTAGAAGACACTCTGAAAACAAACATCATAAGAGCACTGATGTATACGGAGAAGTATTGCCCCATTTTCCACTAGGGAGAAAAGTGCCTACATTGTGAGTGCAGATGATTACACAGGGATAGGATAGCTGGCTAGGGTTACACTTAAAAGCCTCAGTGTTATTAGGTTACCATGGGGGTCTGGCAGAAGAACACCCTCTGCTTCTGGATCACAACCAGAAGCAGAGGACAACAAATGATGTTACATTCTTTCCATATTCTTCTTCGGGCAAGGTTTGTGTGCTTTCTAAGCTTTCTGGATGGAGGAAGTGTTGGATCAACAGCGATCACTGACATATAGACTGCCAGCTTGTGGAAGCACAGCTACTATGATAGGCCTTTCTAAAATAGGCCTGGACCACGGCAGTAATGAGAGAGTCAGTGCGCTGACGCAGACCCCAACTGCTACCCGGTGCCCATGCGGTCTTTCCCTTGAGGCCATCTTGTCACCACCATGATGTATGGACCAATGTAGACCTACTTGGTTCTACAGCGTAATGTACGGATTTCAGTTTGACATTCAGCATTCCATCATTTCCCTATCCTGTGTGGCAGATAATTGCTACATTAGGTGTGCTAAACATTTATTTAGCCTACATAGTGTTAAAATAAACAGCATTTGTGCCATTTGTAAACCAAGTTTAACGTCACAT
>JAODUG010058455.1:49978-63612 GCA_027564795.1 Aphredoderus sayanus
CTAAACATTTATTTAGCCTACATAGTGTTAAAATAAACAGCATTTGTGCCATTTGTAAACCAAGTTTAACGTCACATTTTACATAGCAATGCATCACATCTGACCTGGTTCATATGAGGGTAATTTAACTAAGACAAGTCTGTGCAAACCTCGCAGAACATATTAGGCTTTGTCAAATTTGTCAAATCAAGATCAGCTGTTACACTGATCAGAGAAACTTTAGCTTGCAAAATACAAAATCATGTCTTGTTATATCTATTAAAAGATGCCTAGCTAGATGTATTTATTTAGTTAAAAAGCGACTCCCACTTTGAGAACTACTGACTTGCAGAAGATGTACACAAGGGCAAATTAGTTTAACAGTCAATGGAATATCTAGCATGGCTCAAGCTAGATTTGGGGAATCCTATGTGTGCTAACCCAAACTCTTGGTGTAGAAGACAAGCTGTTCTAAACAGGGACAGGGGAGTTCAAAATCCTGTCCAGGACCATGAGAGGATGAGGGGAACACCATCACAGTAGGGAGACCTCTCTGGTCTATTTCACATGATGCACGCACATCTGTCAAATTGGTCAAATCTACAGCGTAGAATGCATTGATCATAAACCACGTTTTAAAACTGGAATTACTGTATACGCAATCACAGACAGGTTCATTGTGATGCAAAGTAACCTATTCTATTGAAGACAAGAGTAATATCTAAGAGGTTAGTGGGCCCGACATAAATAATAATAAGAGCCAGACATAAATTATACAAATAATACTGTTCTATAAGAGAGAACCATACTATTAAAAATAAAATAAAAAAACTCACAAAGAAAATAAAAATAACAAACTATATTAACTAAGGACATTTAGCCTGGATGTAACCCCCACCAACCCCATTGTGTGGAGCCCCAGACAGTGCCTGCCTTGCCTGTTGGCAAAATACACCAATGGAAGACAGACACTAGTCATAAATTAAAGAAACAATAGAGACATGAACTATTCAATAGATTTTACAACATTCAAGCTGAAAAGAATCCACATATTTAGGAAGGCAGACTGTCATTCAGTTTAAATAAGACTTGCAAATCATTGTCTATTAGCCTACTACTGGCCAAGCACAGCTGCTAAAAAAAACAATTTGGGGGTTTAAAAAAAATAGTGATTGGTGACTGATTGTTAAGTGTAATTGTTATATTTAATGGCTTCTTAAAGAAGAAATGTCCTTTTAATAGAGGTAAAAACGGAAATGTTGCAGCTATGTCAAACACCCTGACCAAAAGAGAGGCTTTAAAACAAATTACATCTACACCACCACTTGCACACCAATGCACACTATAAAATGTTTGCCATCATTAGAAATAAAACATCAAATGGAAGCCCAGGGTATAGATAAATCGCACTAGAATATACACTTTTATGAAGAATTTGCACAGTGCTCAATCTTTAACAATTTAACAATAGACCTTTGACAATAGACAGGTTGTTCTGCTCTGTTAGCACTTACCTGAAAAACTGTCTGGTCTGCGTGATTTATCCTATCTGGTCCACAGTGTCCTGCACGGCTCTTTTAATTACAAACATTTACTAATTTTTATGTTTGGTATTTATTTAAGATCAAATAAATAGAACCATGATAGCTGAGGTCATTTTGGGAAAAGTTTCTGTTTTCATGGGCTACTTGAATTACTCCATGTTATCAGTCTAGCCATTTGGAAACAAAGAAATTGACACTGACGAGGATACTGAGAGCCAAGAGCAACGGTGTTGACTGACCACTCAACCATACGTGTCAATGAGTTCTCTTGCCTTAACAAAAGAAGCTGGGCTGACCACTGACCACCCACCTTAGCTTGGCTCAGTTAGATCAACTTCAAGAGAAGACCTCACACAAGGACTGCTGATGTAGTTTTAACCTTTTTACAACACTGTAGAAGTGCATGTGTTAAAGAGAAGGTCTCAGTTATTTGCACCATGTCTGTCACTATTTGAAATAGAAATTCACAGAACCTTCCAGAATTAAACGAAGTCTGCTCAAGCAGTAACAAAAGAATATTGACAGCTGGATCACAGCAGTAATTTGTTGGTAAAATAAGCAGTGTGTTCTGGTTAATACCCTGAACCTTTTGACATGTGGGCATAACCGAGGTCCCATTGTGTCTGCAGATAATCTTTCATTTACCAGAACACTAGTCAGCAAATTTAGCAGAACTAAACCTCTAAAGGTTTGGTTTAAAGCAAAAGGCATGCGCTTTAATCTCAGAGGATTCAGTGAATCCAGGCTAGTCAACGTAAACTATGATGTCATTATTAGTGTACAAATTTGCTGTCAAAACACAATAACAAATCAAAGTTGGCCATTTGTACAAGAGCCAATTTGGTGTGTTTACAGAACAAAGTGTTGTATTGCTCGATTTTCAACCCCAGACTAGCCCCAGACAGCTCCTGTTCAACAAATAACACAAGGAACTTCTATTTTCAATCCAAATCATATTCAACTCTGGTACAGACCACTCCAAACAACGTACAATTGGCTTTCATTTGTCCTGATGCAAGCCAGATGTGGCTCAGCCAAAACTGGTGCGGAGTACTTTGCTAGGCTGGTTGTTTCTATCCCGGGTAGCGTGGAACATCTACTGACCAAAAAACGAATTCCAGGTGGTCCCTGAGGTGAAGAAGGGGGTTACTGTACTGTTGGCCCGACACTGTTCTCTTAACTTTGATAGTCCAACAAAGAGGATTTGTTTTAACATCCTTTGTTCTCTGTTTTGGGTTGACCTACATGGCCCATCTGCCCCCTGTATTCACCCCCACTCCTCCCCCGCTAGCCTACATCTCTCTTAGGGCCCCATATGGACAAAGATTAGTAAAGCCCTATGGCCCAAATGCAATGGAAATACAGAGGATAGGATACAGAGGAACCAATAGGGATAAAACGTTATTCAATGTGGCACACCAACATATTATGAGACAACATCCAAGCCTTGTCTGTCATGTACCCTAGCCAGATGAATTACAGTGACTGAACTTAGAATGCTAAGACAAGAAATAAGCCTTGTATAATGCCACCATTAAAACCATAATTGTTTTTGGTGTGCTGCTGAGTCTAAAAAAACTAACACACTTACATACCATTCTACAGTTCCTCCAGTGATTCCTTGAGATTCACTAGAGGAACTGTTTGAGAAGCAACAGATAGATTTCAAAGCCAGCACCTGTTCCAACACCTGGGAACAAGTGAGCTATTCATGATGGACAAGCAAGTTATTACAGCAAAGTCATTCACCGACCAACTCTAATTCTGATATTCGATCTTGAGACAGGAGGCTACGAGACTATTTTTGCTTAGAAAATAAAGACAATGTGCTTCTTTATTGCTAAACATTCTCTAATAAAAAACCTTTGCAAATCTTCAATCATGTTTAGATTAAAGTAATCATTATCAATTTCTAAATGTTGAGTGTATTTTATCTATCTTTAAGTCATCAAGGAACTCCAAAGCATTGTTATATTTAATATGGATTGAAAATATACTGCAATAACACAACTTTCATTTGAACTGCATTCAATTTGAAGTTCCAGACACATGTACCGGCAATTTAATTTGACAACACTGAGGTGACACATAGCAGAAAGCACTTGTCAAGTAATCATACTGTGTCTTGGAACATTCCAGACACTTAAATTATCTGCAGTGTTTCACTAGTAAGTTGTAGCACTACTCTATGTAACAGCACATATCTAGAATGAGTGTTACTCAGGCATAGCTGGCATAGTGTTTACTCTGGTCTAGATCGGTGAAAAGAGCCACCTTAACTTTCCCAAGCAAAAACTGGTTTCTTATGTAATCAGTTCTCCCAGTCTTAATGTGTGTGTGTGTGTGTGTGTGTGTGTGTGTGTGTGTGTGTGTGTGTACAGATTTATGTTTAGATGCTACAAACCTACTGGTTCATCACACATACAGGTAATAGCACAATAACATAATAGCAATTATCAGATTAAAGTGCTATTGAATGTGATGTCAGACAGTTGAAAGCATGAGGGTTGTGTTTGTGTTACAGACCCACTGTACAGAACAATCTCACTTTCAGACTTTAAAACTGAATTTGTGTTTGTTGAAATCCTTCTTCAGACAATCTATCTCCATTTACAGATGGATACACAACCTCTGCACCCTGAAAATACTTGAGTCAAATACTAATGGTAAATATCATTAAAATCTAAGAAAATAATAAATTAAAATTAAAATAAATAATACTGTTTGAGCGGATACTGATATTGTTCTTTTTGGTTGAACTACTCACATTAACCATTAAGTGCACTCTTATCTTATTACAAGCCAAGTGGCATTCAACACCAGCTGCTTTTGGTAGAATGGAATGTAATCTTGTTAGGAAGAATGTTGAACTGTCAGAATGGATCATTGAGTTATGCTAATGAAAGTTATGTGAAGTATGGATTAACATGAGGGTCATAACTTTGTACTTCAATTTAAAAATCTTTGCAAAACCAATTTTAGATGTACATCATAAAGAGCCAAGATTTCTTTAACAACTTCATATGGGAATGTCAAATGTGAATCCAGAGTGAATATAGTACAAAAATGTAACATTTAAATTGTTTTGATATAACCTTTACAAGACACCCCCCACACATAGGCATGCACACACGTATACACACACACAAACACCCACATCTTGTCACACAGACTCGCACATACATGCACAAACTCACATACACCAGCTTCAACAATTAAACCCCAAACCTTACATGGTAATACAACTTCCTTAGATAACCAAAATATTACCTCATGACCAAAAGGCCAGGAAGCAACACCTATTGTGCAATATTTATAGAACTAGTATAGGAAACAGATGAGACATTGTATTTATATTAACCTTAGGAGTACCATGCCATGAAGGCTTTTATAATAGCTTTGACAACCCAAGGTCACTTTTGAACTGCTGAGTCTAAAACCCAACTTGTCTCAAATACAACAAGGAGACAGATGGTCCAGTGAAAAGCTGCTGAACTTGCAATAAAAAATACATACAGGAAATAAGTATTCCTTATGCAGGCCATGTCCCTTATCTTGATACAATATGTATTTATTAATATTCCTGTCAGCTTTGCCTACGGCCTACGATTACTACGACTATTGGGTCAAGTGTCCTTTGATTGGAAAACTGTTTCTTTCGTCCCATTTTCATGCATTGCCAAGCTGTTCTCTACCAACAAGCTCACAACACACTAACCACCCCCATTCTACCCACACACCACAACTTTTTTCAAGATGGAGAGAATTCAGCCTTTCCCCGTATCTGTGAGCCTGCTGTAGCTGCGTGAAGGACAGGGAGGAAGCAACATGTGATTTAACTTAAGGCATACCACTCTGAAGAAGGGGAAAACCTGCCTTCAAAAGCTACAAGCATCACTTTTGATCCATTCCACACCATCCCATAGAGTGGCTTGCCCAATAGAGGTCTACTTCCAAGTGACATAAACAGAAACCTGTTAATCTGTGAAATTGCTGTAAAAAGTACTGGTTAACTTAATATATCCTGTTGCAAATGGAACTAATGTTAAATATATTGATAGTTATGTTGTTCTTCCTTTGTGAAAAGCCTAGCCTAAGTGAAAAGCCTAGCCTAATTACTTAGCCAGCTATAGCAGACAGAAGTTTAGAGATTTCGGCAGTGAAAACTTTCCAGGAATGACATTTCGTCGGACTTAAAATAATGGGGTGGATCCTTTGCATAGAAATTCAGTGCGTGGACATCTACTAAAAAGTGAGTGGGTATTGAAGTCCATGTGCTACCATTAAAGCTGCAGATGAGATGGCTGAGCTCTGCTCTTATGGGCAATGCCTGGTTATGTGTAATTCTTAAGCCCAAGAATATGAATATGTTACATGAATAAATAAAGAAGTCTATTACATATGAGCAGCTATATTATCTTAACACCATCTACACAAAAGATACAGTATATATTGTTATATATTCATTTCTCTTTGCTATGGACACCATGATGGACATAGCTTATTAGATACTTTTCAGTCATTTGTTTACTGTATGTGGTCAGAAAGGATTTAAACTGAGGTCCAGAATTGTAAAGGCTGTAAGAACAATTCCATGCTACTATCAAAGATGTTATGTGCATGCTACCAAATGGTCCTGTATTGTGACAGCTACCTTAGTGAGGAGGTGGGGGTTTGCTTAACACTATCACCAAAGAATGTCTATGCATTGTTCTACAGTTGAACTTAAACTGTTTACCGTTGGCTGCGTGCAATATGTTTATGTTAAAGATAGAAAAGGCAGTAACATTAGATGTAATTGGATCCGTTTTTAAACCTTTATCCATATTTAGCCTGAGGGTAGCCTTTGAAACCTAAAATTACTCAGTCACCTTTTCATCAGCATACTACTACAGTGTGTAGTACTGTCAAGTGACGTCTATACACACCCTGGACGTGTTTAGCAAGGGGACAAAATAAGCCTTGTATACATAATTTGCAGTATTGCTATTCAGGCTAATTCCATGTTAGAAATGAAAACCACATTGCAAGTCTGTGTCTCTCTCTCTCGCTCGCGCGCGCACACACACACACACAGACACACACACACACACTTTGACGACTGAATTGCGGATGTCCAAACAGTAGGCTACTAACCCAATTATCAAGATAACAAAAACTACTGTAGAAGACAATGCAGGCTGCAGCATTATTTTATCAAAAGTAAACTGACCTTCAAATGGAGATGGAGAAGTCACTGACGTTTCCTATGCCTAGATCTTTGCATTCTGTAGCCTAAAAGTCATTAAGATCTGGTTCTCTACCTCCAAATCAAAAATGGGATCTCGATACCGAGTCAATGATTCAACTGTAATGTCCTCAAGTAAACGTGTGCAATGAAACAAAAAGTAGCTTTAGACTACAAAAGCATCCATTCACTAAAATGTTAAATTTTTTAGGTAAGGTAAACAAAACAGGGGGGAAAACAATGCAGTTTTTTGTTTTGCATTTGTTAAATCCACAAGTGCGTTAATAACCCGTTAAATAAATCAAAGTGTTTTCGTTGCCGCTTGGCTGAAAAAGCATTTGGAGGACTTTTTCCTAGCGCTATTCAATAGGACCACATGAGGCGTGGTTACAGACAGGATTTATGGTATTTTTGTCCAATCACGTTAAGCCTTACAAAATGAAAACCTGACACAAGTCAGCCTCTCTTCTATCCGTTTCTCATGATGTACCCTATATGGTCCAGATATGTGGATTAGTCTGTAAAGGAACTTTGAGAAACCATAATTACCAAACGAAACACAAGTAACAGCGTAGTATAGGTGATCTATCATCTTATCGCGTCTATCAATATGTGAGGGGTTAAGTGCGTCTGCAGCTTCGCTGGTTAATGGTGTCATATGACCCCGCGGACTAAACGAGATTGGTACGCGATGTATGATGAACAGAAAACCCACATCTGCAACTCCGATTAGGCATTGGGCTACTGGAGATTCAATAAACGAAACCGCGCGAGTTTCCCGTATGAAGTGACACAGACGCTCAAGACTTTTATGTCAAGCATGCTGTATGAAATACCTCCACCTGCCGTTAAAAACCGGCGTAACCTGTAAAGGAGTCTGAATACAGTGCATCACAAGACTTTTTAAAGCGTTTTGAAATGTTTATTTTACAGGTAATGAATGCATGTTTTATGCAAGTTGTAATAAACAAAGCCATTTTAGTGTTCCCTTTGTTCTCCACCCATCATCCTGAAAGATAAAGCATAACGAATATGAAGGAAAGCGCTGAGGTGAATTATTTGTTTTAAATCTGGGATTTGACATATGGATACAACAGAGACTGAGACACTTTAGTTTTCTTCTCTCAACACAAATTATACTGCAAGGAAGCAGATGACTTGAGGGATTAACAGAAGTTCAATACCATTCTAAGATCAGAAAATAATTTAGATATCAACTCAGAGTGCATGTCTACAAAATGACAGAGTTTAAGCTATCGTTCCAACCACAAATCATACATTTAAAATCATCAACAGACAAATGAAGCCTGCAACAGTTAAAAGAAAAAGCAAAGTGATTACAATGTGATTAGGCACTTCCAAGCTCTTAGTTTATTTTTATGATAAAATAAAGTACACAGAGTAGAGGTCCCTTTATTAAGATGATAGTAACATGACCTAGCATATTGTCCTATTCATCTCCTACTAGAGATTTTCCAAAGCATAAACCCCCAAATTGCCTGTTTACCCAGTTGATTTACCCACTGTTGATTTAGCCCTCCTCAATCCTTGCTACATACATTATAGGAAGGAAGCTATCTACTTAAAAGCAATGCCTTTTGAATACACTTTTTGCAAAAACAAAAAAAGGTTGTGACAAAACAAAACACAATTTAACATCTGAGAAAATAAAATGTATAAAATTGGTGCATATGAAATTAAGAGCAAGATATGGTGATTAGTCAAAGGCTTTTTAAAAGTTACCAAACAAACCATTAGAACCTCCTTAAAAAAGACATACAGTAGAGACATGGAAACCTCATCTGAATTAGAGCAATAATAAACAAATACCATGGATAATTGTGCCCAGCTCTGAAGTAATATCTCACTGCAGAAGTCACACTGTGGAATCCAAGCGAACCAAGAAACAGTGAGGGGGGTTGAATAAAGTGTATAAACACATTTAAAAAGAGGAATGTGACTGCATCCTCTATTTCAATTAGACCTCGACGTGGCAGATAATGCATTTCAATGACACCATATCTCAATGAAACGCACAATGAGACCACACATTTTAGGAAAACCAAATTGTATGAAACTAACTGCATGGGAAACTCAAAATGTGAGAGGAACCAAACAATCTTCAAACTGGTTTCCTTCAGCCTAAATTCAGAAACATACTTTGACTCGGTTTTGACATAGTTGCTAATAAAAACCACAAAGGAGCCATATCTTTGATATTGGGGCCGTGTACTTAAAGCTCCATTAAGGAGAATATTTGACATGTTCAGTTCCTCGTACATTAACCTGCTCTCAGGTGGTAATTATTGAGCACTGTTGGTTTACGTTCAACAACCACTATTATATTAATCCAGCACGAATTATATGAAAGTAAAATGTCTGACATGCTAGTAGTGTGTGCCAGTTCCTATCTCTAAAACCTGATCGATAACCATATTTGAGGAGCACATGGGGGAAAGTGGCATTGCCTCACATTTGTACTGATATTTTTTGGTCAATAATCTACACTACTGGTGAAAAATACTTTTTGTAGGTTTCCTGGATCAAGGACTGCTAAATTACCAAGTATAACAGTGTAACAAGTTACTAGAGGTAAAAGGAATAGCTTCGTCAATTAGCTAACCATAACATTCGATGACATACAATGAAGGAGCATGTAGCTTGCTCGAGCCGTGTGATACAGTAGGACACCAAGTTGTTGTGGCTGAACCACTTCGACAACTCATGGATGACATTGAAATAGGTACCTGGTTGTTGTGCAAACAAAAGAGAAAATAAATGAATCATGGGGCTGGATCTAGGCTAGAGGACCATAGCTTTGTTTCACCCTTAGACAGAAATCCCCATTAGAACCTGGGAAAGGTAGACTATCTTCTATCATGATTACCCATTAATATTTTCTGCTTTGCAGATAGATGGGCCTATTGTTAGGCTATGTCCACACTGATGCTTTTATATTTGAACACATTTTGATTACACATTTTTGACCAACACTAGAAACAGTATTTTCAAAGATGCACAAATTTTGAAAACCACACATCCAAGAGAGTTGGGTAAGTTCATAGGTATGTCAATTTTGGTATTTTTACTGTTAAACATGTTTTTAGAAATCATCGGTCAACAGATCAAGGAGTGTACGCTTAAATTACTAACCGTACAGGATCCATCTGTGAACATAGGCATATGTCTGTCTGCCCAATAGAGATTTACCCGTCTTGGCGTTTCAACATAAACTAAAACACTAAGATGCATAAATGCCATTTTAACATGTATCCATATTAATGTGGACATGACCTAATTCACACAGATGCCATTGATTAAAAACATTCCCCAATATGCAGAGCATCTTCCTAGGACAGGAAAGAAAAGTAGCAAATCCTCCATCACACGTGGCAGAATAAATTTGTTTCAATACATTGTAAATATTAAGAAATTCCAGGACATTTGTCAATATTTTGTATGTATATATATATGCCTGGTACATCATGGTGTTAACATGTACTGTACACCAAGTTACAGGTTAATATACACTGAAGTGAGTTAGTTATCTCAAATGGCCTACATACTTTAAAGAGATATTGATGAGGAATAAAAAATATGTGGCCAATGAAAAAAAGGACAAGAATCAACATCGCAGTTTGGGCCTGTCCAGTATCAACCCTGCCCACTAATTGATTCCAAGTTCCCAGAAAGTTTATTTAAATTTTTCTCTCTTAGCAAAATGATGAGCGCATAAATGACACATCTGGCAGAAGAGGAGAATGGAGGGAGAAACAAGGAGAGTTATCTACAAGGAAAAGCACAGAAAAGAAAGAAAGGGGGGAGGGGGGGGGGTAATGTGGAGCAGCCAATTCCAAAAGCCTAGGCGGGGGGGATTTAGTCAAGCCAGTCAAGTCTCTATCTTGGGGCAGGTTCCCTCTCCGCCCCGCCCCCCTCTCATTTCACCTCTAGCAGCCACGCCCGCTGCTAGCGTCACCAGCTGATGCCTGCCGGGCGCCCGGGGGGAGGGGGGGTCATTTGGTGAAGGCGGCCACCACGGCCCACAGCAGCTCGTTGGCGTTGGTCTTGGCGCTCTCCCCCTCGGGCTCCAGGTCCAGCAGCTGCCGCACTCTCTTCATGGCCAGGTCGTACTGCTCGTCCAGCAGCGGGGCGAAGGCGTTCTCCAGCACGTCCGACGAGTGCGCCAGGAAGATGAGCGCCAGCAGCCTCTTGTCCATGCGGTGGGGGTCATTCACCCACTTGTCCAGCACGGCCTCCTGCACCTTCTTGATGAGCCGCTGCTTGATGTTGTTGTTGGTGAGCGGGTGCGTCGTCATGTCGAACAGCAGGAAGTTCTGCTTCTCCGTGGTCAGCACGCCCTTCTCCACCAGGTTCTTGGCCAGCCGCTCGCGCACGTTCCTCAGCTGGTAGTGAAGCTTCAGCGGGTTCCACGTCTCTCCTGAAATACAGACAGGCACGCACGCACACACACACAGACCGCAAGAGAGTTAGCTTTGGAAGTTGCCCAAACAATGTTGTTCAATGTTTGTCCAATAACAGGTTGCTGGTTTATCTAAACCAGTAGTTTTCAAATGTTTGTCTGAGCCATAGTTTAAAACTCCCCCTCCTCATCCAACACAACCTCTACCCATTCTACCAAAATGATCCTGCAACATCTCAGGATGGGCTAGAAAACCACTGTGAAAACCACTAAACACTACATTTCATAGTAGAATGTCTGCCAGAGGGAGAGGACTCTGCATTTACACACATTAAACGGCCTTCACTAAAATAGAAAATATTATTGATTTATGGATAACAATACATAAAATGTATTTTTACAGTTGTGGGTGGGACAAAACTTGATAATTACTTGTTGACATTGAATTTATACTCCAAGTGAAGATTAAGTCTCAATAATTCATCACATTTTTGTGTGCATGCTGCAGTTATGTAGCATTTATTTCTTTGTACGTTAATTCCTTCAATTCATACAAAATAATGTACATGCTTAATTTGATAAGTACATTATTTTACAATCTATTCTATGTGGTTTCTTAAGACTATAAGGCACAAAATATGAAGTCAAATTGGCATTTTGAAATTTCATTTGTGACAAAAAGGTATTTTATTGAGTTGACAAAGTGCGCTTTTGTGAGAGATCTTTGTGCAGACTTGAGCAGTGTATGATAATCCCAGGAGAGATATAGAGAGACGGAATGGATGAACACTGGGAGAAATGAATGTAAGGAGACAGGAGAAATAGAAGGAAATGGAGGTCATTTGCAGGTAAAGGAACTACAGAACACCATGGCATCTACAGCTTGGTGGTGAATTGTACTCACCACTGAGGAGCTCAATCCAGCTTTGCACCGTCTCAGGTGGCTGGGTGTCTTTGATGTGTTTGAGGGCCTCGTCCAGAAGCACGTCCCCTGTGGGAGCATCCGACTTGCAGATTACCTGGACATCCAATAAGATCATTGTCAGTCAAGAGGTACAGGCAAAGTCATTATAGGCAAGTCTAGCCACTTCCAAGATGGTTGCCCAATCATCATGGTAACACGTCCATGCAGTCATTAGGAAGACTGTATCTAAATGAATGGGGAGAGAGCCATAACTGTACTTTCAGTGGTCACCAGCTAATAAAACTGCATTTATATGACAACCAGTCAAATCTGATAAAAAAAAAACAACACTTTAATAGTTGGGTAATTCTGCCCCAAAATAATGTTTGCGTGCAATGTGCGAAGCATAATAACAGAGAAACAGCCTCAAAAGGCTTAAGCTTCAGCTCAGCCTGCAGTGTGCAACAGGCTCTGGCGTTACAAAGGAGACGATTGGCTCTTTCTCCAACTGCCATATTTGACCTTGCAGAATGAAGAAGTGGGCTCTTATGTAATGTCTCTAGTACATATCAGACACAATGGGGGATGAATGACCAGGAAACAGGGACTAGCTAGTGCAATATGCCTGCCTGCCAGACAATAACCTTCACCAAGTTGAGGCTCATTGTCTCTGGTAAATAAATACACATTAATTTATTTATTAGTATCCTGTTTTCATCCTGTAGTTTTAAATTCACAATTAATGTCTAGAATTACACTCATATTTTATTAACCATACCATATGGGCTATAGTATATCATACAGTAGCTTAGTTGCATGATTTAAATAATGCGGCCTATAGCAAAATGTGTCCTCATAACACAGCATATAAAGTGGAAGAGAACCGGTGGGACAAAAGCAGCCAACAGGTCTCAAACAGACAATAAAAGGAGGGACGTTACCAGAAAAAAAGACAACAAGAAAAGAAAGTATGGAGAAGAATATGGTATGGTCAAAACTGTGATAAACACAATAAGGACAGTTACTACTACTATTTGTTAGTCTGACCATAGTCATAATACTTAACATGTTACCACTAGAGAAAGTCTGAGATCTTATAAATATAAAAAGGCCAAATTTATATGCTGAACATTTCATATAACTTTAGCACTTCCCTGGTGGTAATCCTGAATTTTTTTTTTTTATTGCACAATAGCAAACTCATTTGGTACTCAAATTAAATGTACCCATTTCAAAACAAAACCAGTCAGTTAACTGATGCTAATTACGTCAAACCAACTCTAAATAGCTTCTTTAAACAAATAATTACATTCCAAATTGTCCTCATTTTCCTCTCCTTATCTAACATGCATATACTCTAAAATAAGATGTAATTTGTGACACAGATCACCAACATCTAGATTACTCAGTCCAGAAGAGTTAACTCTCGTAATGTACTCAGAAATATAGTTTTTGGCCACACGGCGGCGCCATCTGGTTGTGGATGATTTGTGTGTTTTTCAATTGTCATTGCTGAGTGTATTTATTTATTTATTAATTATTTCTTTATGTATTTGTGTT
>JAODUG010058475.1:0-14727 GCA_027564795.1 Aphredoderus sayanus
ACAAAACTAATATAGTAACAGATAAAATGCTTTTGCAATATTAAAATGAATACTGTCAATGTCATTGAAAAAGTATGTATGTCCCAAAGCAAAAACATGTTAACAATCTTCTTCAATCCACATTGATAATACTGTACATTGCTACCGCAGTTCACTGCTAATCTTGTTCAATTATCCTACAGTAGCCTAGTGATGATAATCAACAACATAAACCTAATGCTAATAAAATGCATCAATAATTAATTTATATCAATCTCAATACTAATAATAATAGAAAAATATGCAACGATGATGTAATTGTCCTTTTCTTTGCTCTCTAAAATAGCAAATATCATTTTCTATTCTAAAAAAGAGATAGATAGATATAAAACTAGACTAAACAAAAACAAATGTAAATAATATCACGGAGAACACTATTAAAATACAAATCTCTTAGGAAATGTAGCTACTTACTCTGTGGCAGAAGAAAACGATAGCCCAGCTGTCGGTTAATGCTTCTACTAGAAACGTATTAAATATTGTATTTAACTGTCATATAAAACAGTAGCATACCGTTTTGCTCTTGGTTCAAAGATATATCCCAGAATGCATTGTTCTTTACAGTAAAGTACTGTATTCAATGGAAACGATAATATACTGTCAAGAATTGGCTGTATTTTTACAGCAAATAAATGTGACTTGAATTGACTATAGTGTCTATAACTGACATTTAAATCTACACTTAGACAATTGTTGTTTGTTTGTTGTTTCAATTCTAACATATACCAATAATACATTATTATGAATCTAAATAAGATTTGTGTATGTACAGCAAGGACCTCAGATGTAGGCCTAGTAAATATTTCTTATTGTGAAAAAATAATGATTTAATGCTGTCATTGTTATGTCTTTTTAACCACATGGACACAAGGGGCTGTGTTTAGGTACATACTGTAGAGTCGAGGCTAGTGGAGGTCGCCATGTTTACTGATGGTGATTTTCCACAGTTACAGTACATAGTATGCCAGTAAGTGCCTGTATAAAGTGTACAAACCACTTTTTTGGAAACTGCTCATTTGAATGAAAGTGTGAAACCTCTGTAATCGTCTCAATGCTAGATACAAAATACAGAGTTTCTGCTGTGCGGAAAAGTGCCTTTTATCTAACACAGGGGTTATTGATGTGGAAGGTCAGAGCTACTCAGACGTTTTCCATTAACACTCTGAAAGAATCTGTGATTAACACTGATGGATAGACAATCTGCCGGGAAAGGAATGGTGGCACAGAACTACACTGAGAAATTTGTGGAAGTTAAGCAAAATTGGAGAAATAGGAGTTTGCACTTTCTTTGTTATTACTCCGAAATACATTGTCAATTTCAGGAAAGGAAATTTTTGTGATAACAGTTTGAATCACAGTTTTAAATATAATAGCAAGTTGATGATTTGGTTGTCATAAATACATTTTAAAATGTTACCTTTAAAATAATACTTTATTTTTTAATGAAACATTTTACAACTTATAATGCTTGCCTTTTGGACCATTATAATAATAATATATAAAAAAATCATGCTATTGCTATAGTAGACATTCAGCCTGTTTGAACCTGTGCTATTCATTTCATGTGTCACCCTGGATGAATCATCCATCATGTCCCATGCTTTGTCATCCTTGTTCTTGCTGCTACATCAGTCATTATTCTGATTGCAGGTAAAAGGAGTATATTCACCTTTAAACTCTATGCTCTCATCCATCATTTTCTGCTGCCTGTTTCATCCCAGTTGATATACATCTTAAAGCAATGTTAAAAATTTCCTATTTTAGCTTGCTAAACTCACTCTCTCATAATTCACAAATTCAAAGACATGGTGGTTGCTTGGTGGTTGATTTTTATCACAGATGTGTGGCAAACCTAATGACATTATAGTGTATTTATACTGTTTCTATACTGTATATACTATATATATATGTATATGTGTATATATATATAAAGTTATTCATATATTATTTATGTTTTGTTTTTTTTTACATATGAAAACGTTACATATACATACATACATACATAGTGTATACCTTGCTGTTATATTATAAGTCCTAGCACTGTCTCAAACCCAACCACTGTTTTCCTCTGGCTATGTTTCTGTTTGTTCTGTTATACTGTACAAGCCAGGTTTTATAAAAGAAAAATCAATGATAATAATGTTAGACTAGAGGGTTTCTTATTATGAAAAGTTTTGTTACTAATAACACTTTCTCCCCAATATCAACTTGTTTTATTCTTTGGTTCAGAGCTTAGCTAAATTTAACAGCTTTTAAGTATTGTTTTTTTTTTTGCTGGCTGGGTTTAACCTACAGTCAAGTCCACATCAGGCAAAACTCTCACTCATGCAGAAATCACTCATTACAACCTCCAGCAGTGAATCCACATTTAATGATATTTTAGTTATGCTCAAAGAGAAGGCCAATCATATGCACTCAGCTTTCTCAGTCAATGTGTAAATTGACTTCCTGCAGCAACTGAACACATACAAACAGTGCTATGTGGCTATAATTCAATATTCACTAGTATACACATCTGCTTTTTACCATACCATTCAAACACATAGTCAGCCTCTGTTTTATACTATAAAAAGCAACACCAATTAACAGCAATAGCAGTTAGTCTGAAAATAGTTGTCTTTGTTTTTGTTTTGATTTCAAGGTTTTATCCAGGGACTATGATGGGATAAGAACCCCTCTGCAACTCTTTTGATCTTTACCAAAGCAAAGCTTGCCGTGCAAATAAATCTCACAACATGAACCTATCTCAGGTTTTCACTGACTAATGACTGTGATTTCTTCACAAGCATTCACAAATCCAACTAAATTAATTAAATTTAAATATACTCATTTTTGTTGTACAAAAAGGAGACACTTCTGTCCATTGCAGAACATTCGGTGAATTTGTTAATTTTTATTTTTGTATAACAGTTTCATACATGTATGATAAGGGAAGGATTGTCTAGTGGTCTGTGTGTCTGACTCCCAGCCAGAAGGTCATGGGTTTGAGCTCTGGATTTAGCCTAACTCTAAGCATCATTCAGTAAGATTCCATCAGCTATCTGCATAATTCTACTGTAGTAATTGTATTCATTGTAAGTCGCTTTGAATAAAAGTGTCACATATATTAAATGACATATGACACATATTATAGCAGGATATTTTTCACAGGGGTGATCACCAGAACAGAATCAGTTCACCATCCAACTGTGAGACAGTTTGTGTATGCATGAAACTGTTTGAAGCATGAATCAGCACAGCCCAGCTACCCAGCTGCAGTTCATCGTGTTCACCATGCAGGAAGATGTCACTTGGTTTAGCTCACATGGCTGATAGAGCCAAGTCCACATCCCAGGAGAGCAGGCCTACATATTGCCCAACACTGTTGGGCTTTCTTCTGAGGCCGCTCAACCTCCCCCTTTTCCTTTTCCTCTGAGAAAACTTCACTACTCACACTGTTGCTGTGATCAAAGCTTTGCAAAAACAGCACTGTCAACAGTACAGTAGTAAAGTCACCGCACAGACAATATTACAACAGTTGGACTGAATATTATGGAGAATCAGCCCTGGCTCTTTGAGAACACAAGGCAATGTTTGCGATTCCTGTCAGTTTATCACTCACACAAACTCTTTATGCAGAGAATGAGAGAATTCATACTTGTTGACAGAGAGATGTGAGCACTCCGCGGCAACTCTAGAGAAAGATTTTTTTCCTGTTCTAAGCATGAAACCTTTTTTTATATATATCAAATATATTAGTACCAGCGCATTGAAAGTGGTGGGGCCGGGGACCAGAGGTGCGTTCAAACATTTTTTCAATAGTTTTCTGTTTGCTTTGAGTTCACTGCGAATGCTTGTGAACACACAAATGGCCTGATGAGGTAGTTCTCAGTGAACAAACATGGACTTTGTACTGTGGATTACAGTTTATATCTAGAAATTTGGAATGTTTATACAAGAAAAAGTGTTCACCTGGAACATTCCTCTCAGTTTGCTGAATTTGCATTCCGGTACACAATAATGTGTGTGACACTGTAATATGACACCGCATTATTAAATTGATTGAAATTGTACAGATGGAGATAAGTCACTGGCATTTGTTTGTCTGCAAAATAGGCTTTTGTGGACCCAATGAATAGAATCAAACATCCATTTGAATCTGTTATCCCTTAAGATTTTGATATGCCAAATGTCCTGACACTATGTACACAAATATAGTCCCCTTGCCACCTAACCACACTGCTACAGTATAAGCATTTAGCTTTCTGCACATTAAACCAGACATTCTAGCATTAGTCTTGACAGAAATGTGAACCCGATGTCTTAACAGTCCATGGCAAGTGAAACTACGCTCCTTGGGTGATTTAGCAGCTCTGAAACGTGCTGATGTAATGGCCAAGACCTTCACCCTGGAGGGTCAGATTGTAATATTTGATTCTATTCAATAATACAATTCCCTGGTCCATGAGTGAGAAGCCATAGCCATTTCAACAGACCTTTACTGCGTGGGAGCCTATAGGTTGGAAAGAGGCTATTTCTTACTGTATTATAAATTCCTGTTATCCGTTTCACCCCTGCGAATGCAGTTGCAATTGTTCTGTGTCTTATAATAACCCTAAGTGGCCATCGGCTTTTCTACATTTCATCGTGCACAGAAAATCCGCATCAGGAGTATGTGATTTTATTCTTGGTGAGCATTAGGAGAGCCAGAGCTCTGTTACTTATTAAAGAACCTGAGGGCTTCAAATTTATCAAAAAATGATGTGTAACTCTAAAGCTGCTATAAAAGTTGGGTGTAATGGCACCACTGTGACAGGGAGTGCAAAGAGTGTAATCTGGCAATATACACAGAAGGTAAATGATAAAACTCCAGTTAGGTGAGAGAGAGGAGAGTGGAGATTTGAAGATGCTTAAATGAAAGAGATTATTTTTATTTTACCCCATTATGCTAATGAGCAATGTACTGCAAACCTTTCTAAATATTAGGGTTTGTTTAGAATTCTCAGGCCCACACTGCTACTGTGGTTTCCCATGCGGGGTTGTTAATCACACAGTCTATTCATTTGAGCTCTGTCAGTGTGGATCCTCTATGGAGCTGATAGTAGAAAGGTTAATTAAAGTCTCTGTCCCACACGAAAACATACATACACCATCTGTTCTCTCTTTGTCATTCTCCCTTGTATTGTCTTAACCCTCGTGATGTCCTTAATTTTACCGAATTACGCCACCAGATCTGATTGTGTATGATTTTGTGTGTTTTTTAATTGTCATTGCTGTGTATTTATTTCTTTATGTGTTTGTTTGTTTTTTGTGTCTTTTAACTCTCCTGTTGTCCTCGGGTTTCAAACTCACACCTTTCTGTGCCAGCAGTGCACATTATATGTCTGTGTAAGCTGTAGAATTAGAATTGGCGCCTTCTAACTGCCACAAAGAGGTAGTGCGTTGGATCAGTTTGACCCGGAATACAACAGAACACTTAATATGATGATTTCATAATAAATACATACAGTAGTGTATGTGTGTACTGTATATGCTGCATGCACATACATAATTAGAATTTTGATGAAAGTCCTTGCATGGAAGGAATGTGCAAATATTGTTTTTACTGCCCTTTTTTAACACACAATATGGTTCTACCAATTACCAATCTATTTTTGACATATCTTCTATCTGACATATCATCTACCTGGTCCTTTTTGTGGCATGCATCCATTTTTCTGTCTATCCAGTTCATTGGACCTTTCGGTTCTGTCCACGATGAAAGGATAATTGAGTTTATGATTCATCAAGGTTGAGGTACTGACATCTAGAAATGATGGCAGTCTTTGTTAAATTACCCATAAAGTGATGAGCATTACAAACAAATGCCCAGTGTCTAATTAAAAGTCAAGTTCATTAATGGCCAAAGCCAGACCGAGAGAGATACTCAAAGGTACGTTGTAACATTTAGAGAGGACATTTTGTCCTGGCAAGGTCTTTATTTTAGTGCTTGTGAGATTAAAAGTCCTATGAGTCACTGTCGTCTTTGCATCTTGCTGAGGGATAGGTTAATAATAAGCTTTCACTATGAGTGTTTGATTCCTTTAACCATACAGTATGTATTGGGCTGCAATACTAAGGGCAATTTGACGTTTGTGAGCATGAACTGATGCATGAGTCAGTTTATTACCTGAATGCTTGTCAGTCTCTGTGGTCTACTTGTTCTGCCTCCTTAGAATTTCATTTGATTTCAATTTAACACACACGATTCATTAATATTCATTTGTTGTAGAGAACTGAGTATCTGTGAGCATCTGACACTCACAAACAAAAAGCAGGGCTCTTTGGTTATTTCTACCAGTTATCTCTTGTAGAAACAGAATAATTATGTTTTATTTAGAAGATAATTGCAATTTAATGGTTATTTTCTTTTTAATGGAACAGTTCGACAGGTCCTGTCCAACTGTTAGGTCCTGTCTAATCGTGGTGGTAAGGGTTGGTAGATTTTATATACTATGTCATAGCGTCCCTACAATGACCGTTTTCTTTCCAGAGTTACAGTACATAGCCTCCTATATTTCCAGATGAAATGGCCTATGAGCAGAATGTTAATCTAGTTCCTGTTAATCTAGTTCCTGCTAACATCTCTCCCCTCCAAGATCAAAATACAAAGCAAATATCTCACTGATTCAATTTAAATTCCAAAACACACAATATAATAGTAATAATTGGCTAATTTAATTTTTTGTGTTTATTTTTGTTTTGTTTTGTGTTAATTGGATTAGGGTATTAGGGTGTTTGGGTTTGTTAACCTATCTAACGTAAAACATTTTCACTGCGCAATGCAGGGCCAGGTTGAGGTAATATGTTTGTACATTCTACATCCTAGAATATCATCTTAAAAGCACTTACTGTACATACGGCCAGTGCCAAGAAGCCTGTGGAGTTATTTTGAATATGTTGACTGAAGTAATAATGCTGTAAGAATATCAAAGCTACACGGATGGACTAGTAGTTGTGGCATTTCATTGTCATCCACAATTGTTGATACATTTTGTACCAAATATTTGCATGGAGTTTGTTGTGATTTTTGTGATAGCATATTCTACAGAAAAAATCTATATCTTTGGTGTATTTTATCAAGCATCGTATGGGTGACAAAACCACATTTTTTATCATTTTAATTATACCAATTAAGTAGTGAAGCTGACACTTATTCATTTAGTACAAGCACCTTATTATGTAACATTTGTCACAACATGCAGCTTTAGAAAGGAGACATGTTCCCTAGTCGGTAAGAATTAAACATGGAACTGAGGTGAAGGATATTATTTAGTGGGGTTGACGATCAGTTAACTGATTTACAATGGAAGAATCTCAGCTGCTGCTACTTCAGCTAATGCATCCGGATGTGTTGTTCATTAAGAGGTGCTGGGGTCAGTGTTTCATAAGGCTTTGTGAGTTTCACTGACCATATCCGAGGCTGCCGAATGTAAGATATCATTTATTAGTCTGACAGTTTATTCTCCAGCTCCCTGTGTGTGTGTGTGTGTGCGCGTGTGCCTTTTTTGTCTCTCTCTCTCTCATTGTCTGCCTCTCGCAAGCCAAGCACATTGTCTAAGATCCTTTCTATCTGTTTGTCCTTGGATGTTAATTATTTATTTTATTGCATGTGTGCCTTTCCAGCCTCACACTGGTTTACTGGATTTAAAATTACAATTCTGTTATATTTTAATACATTGTGTTGTCTTTTTATTGAGGAGAATGTTTTAGTTCTCCATGTCACGTATACATGGTGTACACATGTCATGTATACACTATTCCTCTTCTCTTGACCTGTTTTGTTTTTGAACTCCAGGCTTGGCTAACAGAGATACATGAATACGCCCAGCAAGACGTTGTCCTGATGCTGCTGGGGAACAAGGCAAGCCTTTATCATTACAAGCTGTGTCTAAGACATTCACTGAATGTACCAACATCCAGTATTGTTGTAAATATGTTGTTTGCACCCTGTATGTATTTCAGTTTATGTTGCAAGCTCAATTTGTTTGGTTATTGCTGACAGAAACCTGCAGAAAAAAAAAGGATTGTTTTTTTTTGTCCCATTCCCATCCTATCAAATAAAACCATGTACCACTGCATTTCAGTTCAAGCATACAAGCATCAAGTATACAACAGTGTATTTCCATGTATTATCATGCTTATTTGATTCAGTCCCTGTGCATCATATACAGTAAGCCCTTAATTAGCATGCTAACAGCAAACCCTAACTCGATATCTGCCCACGGTCTCACCAGACCTCGATGCCCATATTTGCAATAACAACAGCCAGCACAGAAAACATTATACCAGCGCAAATGTATTACACCTTAACCCTCTGATTGTCTTTATTATATTGTATAGTGCCACCAGATGGCACTGTTGTAGATTTCTTTATTGTCATTGCTGTGTGTATTTATTTTTTTATTAATTCATGACCTGAGGTCATTTAGCAGACACTGTCTTCAAAAGTGATTTACAATGGGTAAGGAGCAGGGGTTAAGCATCTTGCTGTAGGAATAGGATGCTTATTGGTAAGACGGACATGTTGAGGATTGAACTCATTACGTTTTGTCTGGAAATGGGCTAACCTAACTCCTAACCTACCATCCCCCCTTTCTTGCCAGGCTGACGCCACTCAAGACAGGGTGGTGAAGAGAGAAGATGGCGAAAGGCTGGCAAAGGTGAGGATCACAATTTGGACTATGACACAATAACTTGTATCAAACTCTGGTTTTACCACCAAGTATTGATTTTCTCTGCATGTGGCGAAGAATATGTGCAATCTGCAAACCTAAAACAAATTTACACTAACAAATACTTTTGTTTTGCTAGACCCAAATAGCTTTCATTAGACATAAATTCTCAATCTCTGCAACTGTAGACAATAATATTTGTTTCTGTGAAAGATTTATTAATACTGAGAATATCTAATACTGTAGCCTACTGCTCAATAAATTTGCATATACATTTATTTATCTTACATTTTAGCAAAAGAACATATGTATTAGAGTACAATGGAAATATATTTTAGCCATGTGCGCATTTATGCAGTATAGTGCCACTGTTACTTAACCCTTGTGATGTCCTCAGGGTCAAAATGACCCAAATCACTAGCGCTTTGTGATAAAAGGCTCTAAGCCTAATTCTACAGCTTACACACACATATGATGTGCACTGCTGGCACATCAAGGTGTGTTTGAAACCGAGGACAACAGGAGGGTTAAAAGGCATAAAACACCACAAAAACATAAAGAAATAATTGATAAAGAAATAAATACACACAGCAATGACAATACAAATAACCATATATTCATACACAATCAGATAGCGTCGCCTGGTGGTTCAAGACTATATTTTAAGGGCGTCACGAGGGTTAAACCCTTCTGCTGTGTTTTTCACCTCTTTATAGTTTGTACAATTTGTAGGATATCCAATATAATGAAATAGATATCCATTGGGGGTGTATGGGTGAATTAGGGTTCACAGAAAATGTCCAATAGCCTGTCATTGCTTTGATTGTACAGGAGTTTGGAGTTCCATTCATGGAGACCAGTGCCAGGTCAGGTCTCAACGTGGAGCTGGCCTTCACTGCTGTGGCTAGGTGAGTCTATGTCAGCCCCTGTGAAACTGCAGGTCTTCTTCCAAGATGTAAAAATGAAACGTACTCTATTTTGTGTTAACTGGTGGATTTTATACAGTTTTTGTTTTTGTAATGTAAATGTACTACCTTTCACTTGACCCGCCACCAATACAGTAATAATAACATTTAATATTCATATTTTTCTTTCTCTCTCTCTCTCTCCAAGGGAACTGAAGCACAGGTCCACAAAGGATCCCAGTGAGAAGTTTAAACTCCAGGAATATGTAAATAAGGAGATGAAGGGTGCTGGCTGCTGTAGATCCTAAAGTCTGTCCCTGTCTTTCTGTGTGTGTGTGTTTGTTTCTGTGCAGTCAAACATAGTGTGTATTCCATTCATCATATCTGGCCTGAGCTGGAGAGTTAAAGACATTCACTGTTCCCTGCAATACAGTGTAGACAATGCTATTTGGAATACTAAACAGGGATGCAGCAAGTATGAACAACATTTTTAGAAATTAAATGTTTTTAACTGTACATTCATTTACTTATATGATTACAACCCCATTATATTCATATTTCATACATTATACTATTTTATGTTTTACAAAGTTAACACAGTATATAGTATGCTCATATATTAACGTTTGCAAAATGTTTCATTTTGAGCTGAACAATGGACTAAATTCTGACATGTCTTAGTGGATGAAAATCGTATCATAGAGATATTTCATCATATTAACATTTTGGAACATAAACAGTGCTACAATAGGCTTCACTTACTGTCACATGCAAGGCAATTCTGAGACACTTTAGAACTTCAGTGTAACATTTATAGTATAAGTGGGATGTATGCATTGTGATGCATACTTGTGATACATACGCACAGATGCACCAGTCCACAGAAGGATTGTGCATTGCTTTACACCAGATTTAAATTGAGCTATAAGAAATACTAAAGTGAACTAACTTTACTGAAACTTCAGACAGCAAAAATGGCACCCCGAAATAGCACTCAATTAGTGTGGGATTTTTAGAACTGAATAAATAGAAGATCAGAGAAAGTTTATGTATTTGATCCTTCAATATACACCTCCTGAAAACCCATTATCCCTGTTTCCCTTCATTACCCACCTCCTGCTGATCTTTGAGATTTAATTAGATTAGTTAAAATATGTGTACACATTAAAAAAGCTCTGCACAGCTCAGATAAGATGTAGATAGCCCTAATATTATTTATTAGCATAGTTCCACATAATTCCGAAAATGGAACAGCCTCATCCCTACAGATGCCCAACCCATACCTGCTTCTTAATATTTGTAATTGTACTTTGTTAAGTGTAAACTTTGGTGTGTAAATTTCACCATATGACATGAAAATGCAAATTAGATTTTTAATCACAGTTCTGTTTGTCATCAAAGAAATGTGTACAGTACAGTATACAAGTATGTACTGGATATACAGTATAATGTGTATTGTGTATACAACGTTCAGTATTTCTATCATATAACAGGCTCATAGAGCCATTTCAGGTCACCAGCATTAACTTAGTAAGCATTTTCATAAAATAATAATTATTAGCTTACATACTTAAGAAAATGCATTTTGCTGTTTTCTACTGTAATATTTGAAGTGAACAATACAGCCAAGCGTTATAAAAAAGCTGAGAATTAAACTCAAATTCAGTGCCAATAATAACTTTTTTGCAGATGCAGCTAACGTTATGATCGAAACTCATAAAGCATTGCTATAAAACACATTTGGAGAAACTACAAATTTAATTTGGACACAGATCAATCTATGTATATATGTGTATATATTTTGGAGGGATGTCATTTTAAATAATGTGCCAAAAATTTTATTTCTGTCAATGAATAATTGTGCAGCTCGTGTTTTGCTTCGTAGATTAATTAACAGCAGTTTAATGTTAAAATCAACACAAACATGAGAGCATTGCTGTATTTTACAGCAATGTGGAAATGATAATAAGTAAATGAAACAAATTTTGTTTTAATGTACTACTTCTGTATTGTTTTATACTTCTGTAAGCTTGCTTTACTTTCATTTAGTTTCCTTTTCTCAAAGATGTCTTAAACATATTTGCCTAATTCCTAGTTTTCTTCATATAAAAAAGATGGGCCTCGTTTTTAATTGTTTCTTCTGCATTTGTTTGTAATCTGTACTTCTATCATAAAAACGTTCATTTTACAGTATTTAAATTCCTTGCCTCTTCAAACTTGATGTTCAGATAATGTATTACTATGCTACTTTTCAATGTGTAATGACTTTCTTGTAATTTAAGATTAACTGCAATAAAGAAGAATGGTTAAATGTGGTTTACATAAAATTAATTTTAGAGTAACATTCATTTGTTTTCTGGTGTTTACTGTAAAAAAGCTATGCCTCCCTCTGCTGGAACAACAATTTAATTGCTGGAATGCAACATTAAATATCTTTAGAGCAGTAAATTGGCTTCTTAACCCTTGTGATGTCCTAAGGGTCAAAATGACCCAAATCACTAGCACTTTGTGGCAGATAGAAGGCGCTAAATCTAGTTCTACACCTTACACACATATGATGTGCACTGCTGGCACAACAAGGTGTGTGATTGAAACCTGAGGACAACAGGAGGGTTAAATGGCACATAAAACAACACAAATACATTAAGAAATAATTAATAAAGAAATAAATAAATACACACAGCAATGACAATAACAATAACCATATATTCATGCACAATCAGATGGTACCGCCTGGTGGTTCAAGAATTTATTTTAAGGGCATCACGAGGGTTAATGACATTTTCTTATGGCGTATATGTTTCTGTTAGTGTTTTATATAGCCACAAGCCTGAAATGGCCAAGAACAACAAAAAATATAATTGTTATACCTATATAAAAAGTATTTATTGTTATGTATATTACTTTTATTTTTGACATATCAGATAAACTAGCCACTGCGGATGGCAAAAAAACTAATGTTTGTCTTTTTAGACACATTAATGCCAGAATGTTTACAATGATCATCAGTGATCCAGTTATTAATCCATTAATGATTAACCCTCATGATGTCCTCCAGGTCAAAATGACCCAAATCACTAGCTCTTTGTGGAAGATAGAAGGCGCTAAACCTAATTCTACAGGTTACACACACATTTGTGCACTGCTGGCACAACAAGGTGCGAGTTTGTTACTATGAAAATTGGGACATTGATTTATTATTTAAATATCTGATATCTGATTAAGGCAAACTATGAGTAGCTCTTTTATCAATTTTCTTCAAACTCATCAAGTATGTAGCAGCAGATAAATTAGCATAAATATGGAACAGGCAGGAGAAAATATGTCAGTGGAACAAAGGACAGTAGAACTACAGCAGTCTACATAGTCTTTTCTCCGTTTTTGCCTGTCTTTTTCCATTTATGGCTCTCAGGCAAGGTAGTCAGAGTTTCCTTGTCCTCTCTGCTCCTACTACTTCTTTTTCACTCAAAATTCCTCAGGCACAGCGGCTCCTAAGGCTTGCGTTTAAAATAGGCCTCCACTGCAGAAAGAATAGGATAGAAAGTGATAACTTTACTTGTCAATTGTCAGTTGTATTACAGTCCCAATGTCTCCCACTGCCCCAGCTCAATAAAAACAACTAGGGCCCTATATATAAGTGGGGTGAACAGATCACAGCGTGAGCCTATGAAAGCTGCAGGGAGGAGCAGAAAGGAATGATTGCCAATAATTTGGAGCTGGTATCAATGTTTTTGTAATACCGGTTTCAGTCACAAGGGTAATTCTGGGCACAAACTGAGTAGTGTCCCGTTAAACAGATTATCCATTGAGTAGAGAATTAATTTACCTGCGTACTCCTGGGGCTGCATCGGACGGTCAGCCACAATCTGAAATACCGCCATCCAGTCTCTCTGATCCTTTTCATTTTCACAGGCAAACAGGAACTTCCTGTCTGGCGTTACTATGGTGATTCCAAACTGCCAGTGGCAACCCTGAGTGGATGAAGGGAGACCAGGCAGTATAATGTAGCCGTTTTCCTTGCTGCCGACGAACACCTCACCTCGTGCATAAGCGTCCTAGAAGAGAGCATTAACTGTGAACTGTTCACTGTTTTAAACTAAAATGTGAATACACACAATAGTGAAATTCAACAGATAATAGTCCAAAATATGATATGCCATACATTGCAAACAGTTACTGTACTGTGTAGGCCTTAACCTAAAATAATATGTATAGCTATAGTTTAGATACACTGTAAAGCCAGCAGATGGTGCTGTCAACTTTCTTTCTATATTTTAGAATACCAGAGGATCCTTAAAGTACATCAGCCTTCGGTCATCCAAAGTGAACCACCTCTTCTTGAATCCCTCAGTGTGCTATTGGAGGGAAAAGGCACAGAAAAATGTTGGGCCCAAAAATGTTGCAATAAAGATCAAAACATTGCCACCGGAAAAAATGTTGCACAGGTAAACGGAAGCACGCCACCTTTGGCCCAGTCTTCTCCATGTAGCCTTCCTTCATGTAGTTCCTGGTTAGCTTTGGCACCAACTAGACATACATATAAAATACTATATTGTTGATAAAGTGTGTGTGTGTGTGTGTGTGTACACGTGTGTGCATGAGTGTACAGTCATTGTGTATCTTAGGGTGCATGAGTGTGTGTATATGTGATCACCACACACATTTTACTCACGTCAGGATTAGAGGCTCCAGGGAAAGCTACCTTCAAGTAGTGAAACCGTGCTCCTCTGATAGCATTGAACCAATCTACCATTTCCTTCAGAAGACAAGAAACTGGTATGACTTCGTATGTGTGTATTGTTTACACATTCAAGTCATTATATACTTTCTGAGTCATTATTTTAATAAATGTAACATTAAATCAATTTCTAATTTGGTCTGAACAGGTGGTTAAGGCACCTTTAACCTATTTGTCATAGTAATTTTGAGTGTACAGTATTTCACTTCAGCACAGCGCCTTCTCCACATCTGTGCTGTATCTTTAACCCTTGTGATGTCCTCAGGGTCAAAATAACCCAAATCACTAGCGCTTTGTGGCAGATAGAAGGCGCTAAACCTAATTCTACAGCTTACACACACATATGATGTGC
>JAODUG010058486.1:0-14727 GCA_027564795.1 Aphredoderus sayanus
CCAGCATCCACATTTCCTAATGTCCACAGTTGAGACACTGAAAGTGAAAGCAGCAGAGCTGTGTAATGGAAAACTGAGAGGAAGGCCAGGCTACTCCTATTTTTCATTAATTGAAACTGAATGTAATTGATACAGTATGTTTGTGTTTGCTATTAAATAATGTACGTTGTAAAATGGAATGCAATATATATGAATACATGTTTGTATATTAAACAAGGAAAATGCTTCATTAAATACATTACTGTTCAAACGGTTACTGTTACATTAAATAACTGGGAACAACTATGCACTATAATGTAATATATTATGTAATATATTATATTGAGTAACAATGAGTGACACAAGTTCAAAATGACATCTTGGAAAGAAGAGGAAATGGCCATTTTTCAGCTAAGATATTTTCCCATTAAGATAGACATCCCCTTTCCAGGCAATAAGACTCAGTAGCCAGTGCAGCATATTTCTCTTCCTCTCAATTGCCCACCAGAATGGGTTTCTATTAATGCTTCTCTGACACTCAGATTTTCCCTGAACCACTGAGTGGCATGGAACTCCCCCCCCCCACCCCCCTTCTACACACACACACACACACACACAAACATGCATTTTGGCTTATATGTTAGTAATTATATTTCACCAGCTAACATTTCATTATGTCTTGAGAATAAATTGCTAAAATGTGTTACAATGTGCAATAATCATATCACTGATCATGTATATGGGGTATATTAAGATAATGTTCTCTTACCTAAAGAGGATTACACACACTATTGCTCATTTACAGTGTATACAGTATACATTAGCAATAGTGTGTGAAGTACTATACTGTACATAATGTACTATACATATTATTATAAATATGTACACATGCAACTAGGTACTTTTTTACACACACACATACACACATACTGACTCACGTACACAGAGTCACCCGCACATAGTTCTCCTGTGCAGAACTGAGAACTGGCCTTCAGTGTATGTCATCACATCCTCTGGCAAGGCCAAGAAGACCTATTGATAAGAAACTGTGGAATTGCCACACACAGTGTAACCCTCCTGTCGCCCTGCAAAAGGCAGCCTTGTGAAAAGACCCCTTCTCTAACCTAAACCTAACCCCGACGCTAGGGTGACAGCAGGGTTAAGTATTCAGGAGACCAAAAAACAAGGTCAACACAGCTGTACACAAATGCTCTTGCCCAACATGCAGATACATAAACGGACATACTGTATACATTATGTACACACACACACACACACACACACTCAGTCACACACACACACACACACACACACACAAACTCAATAAAGATCATTTCAAAATATACCTAAACTTTCAGAGGTTTAGCATTTAAAGTGAAGGCTTTCCTGACTACCACAAACAAAGTATTAGAGGAGAGAGAATGGAGAACGCGTGAGAAGAGTGGTGCACAGTCTCTCAGTGCATTTCCCCAAATAACGTGTACGTGTTTGAAAAGCAAGAACACATTTCCTGAAGAAGTGGTCTCATTTCAACATGCACACACACACACACACACACACACACACACACACATACAGTACGTAGACACAATTTATATAAAATGGGATATACTCCGGGTATATAATAACCATTGCAAACATATTGTCATATATTAAGACGATATGATCTAATGCTATAAAATCAGTGTTATTGAGCCACACATTTGTAAACCAGAGATGCAAAAACAGATTATACAGGTTATTTTATTATATGCTAAGACTGCTGTACTGATGTACACTAAGTTATTTAAAAAGATGTACTTTAATAGTATTTCGTTGTATTTGTGTGCCCAGTTAATTTTTAGCCACATTGCAAAAACTGCAGATGACTGCTGTACTTCATATATTATGTTCTTTTCTTTCTTAAAGAGATACAGCTTTTGATTCTGAATACAACTGCTGTATGCACAATAAACAAGCTAACTAATTAGAAGTTTTGTGATCATTAGTGGCGTAAAAGCGTTCTACTTTGTAGGTGTTGCGAATTGCAACAGCCCTGCAGTTGCAAAATGTGAAAGTATCAGTATGACTTTAGTGGTGAGTAAACTCTAGAAAAGTAAACCCATTAGTTGTGGTGATGCTAGGAGCCCGCAGAGGTAGATTGAGTCGAGAAGATTCTCTTGATTCTTGAGAACACCACGGCGACATACGCATTCTTTGCGCTATACTGTATGCTGCTGTTATTGGCAAGGTGTGAGCTGTAACCAGTCCATATCTTGTATCAATCAAAAAAAGAGATACATAACAAAATAAATAAACCAATGCTGATTTCGTGCATTAGATAAAACCTCTGTACTGTATTACTTACACTGACCATTCGCCTGTACAATGCCGATACCTATCAAACGTCAATCAACCAGTGTAAACTGAATATATCCATTTTAAAGCTATTGAACACACGAAAGGGTGTGGTAAATCCCTCTAAAGAAATTCAGGCTGAGCACATAGCAAACAACAAATACTGACTTACATTGAATTCCGCTCGTCCCACAGACACATCCTGACACTGGGTTTGGGCTTCACATATGACTTCTTCTTCCTAACAGATGGTGCAGTCAAAACAGCAGACATAATGCTGGAAACCTGCCACCATACTGTTATGGGTCAAGAGCAACGGACAGATATACAGATTTGGACTAAATGTCAAGTCGCCAGGTAGTGGCCAGAGTCACACCTCGACTGGAAATTACAGGGAAGAAATTACAATCAAACGCGATGCTGGATAGATAACTGATAGAGGTGCTGGATAGGCACACAAGTAGTAGTCGTGTGTGTTGACGTGAGAGGGTGAAATCTTGAAGCTTCCTTAGTCATTTCCTGAAAGGCCTGTGACTCCGCCTGACTGTGTTTCTTATTGGTTACACAGGCTAAAGGTTATTTACTCTACTTCCTCAGAAGAGGTGTGTGATTGGTTTAGGGCCTATAGCCGCACGGCACACACACACACACACACACACACATTTCCGTAAATAAGTGGACACACACATACACCAGGGGACTTTCCACAATGGAATGGAAAATGGAGAGGTCTCTACAATGCACAAATGTTCACACATGCACACCCACACATATAAATGAGAACTCCCACTCAGCACATATGACCCTCTCATGTAGCACATTCGCCGACCATCTCACACACAATAAACACACACTTATTACACAACACACATGCACATTGTCAAACCTACGGTGCTACGGTATGTCTACAAACCACCTCAAATAGCGTTTCCTGTATGCTAGTGCAGGTGGACGTGTATAATAAGAACAGTTGCAGCTGGTTGCCGGTTGCAACAACTGCATTTTAGGTATTTAAATGTATGTGTTATTTGCTGTATTCTCATTTATTTATTGAAGTTCTACAGCGCTTGGGTCAACATTTTTAAATCTGCTTGACCTAGGATGAGACTAGACAGAGCCATGTCAGAAATATTTTTTCTATGTTTCCTTCAACCCTAAATATCTGTCTTCTTTGCCTCTGATACCGCAAACAAAAACTTGAAGTTTCTTGTCAAAACTATCAAAACCACATTATTCACAGCCTCCTCCTACTTGCTAGTAACTGATTGCTATCTAATAGTTCAAAGGTTTATAGCAGTTAAAGAACCTCTTCCACTCCATAAGGGCTGTATCATCATGGCCACTATCATCGACTGATTCCCACTATTCTCTGGGTACACACTTCACAGCAACACGAAATAACTTCCAACAGATATTTAAAACTTCTTCAGCCTATTAGCAGTGAAATTCAGACTAGCCTGAAGCCTACACCCTATGAAACTCAATCACCTCTACTGGAGCCCTCGTCTCACTAGACGGTAGTCTATAGAGCTACTTTTCTTCCTGTGTTAGAGTACACAGTATAACATAGGACAGTCCACATAGCTGTTGAATATATATCTGGATAATTAGAACATTTCTCAGGTCCGGACATCCAATTTCTGCATCAAAGCCTAATCTATAATATACCAGACAAGAAACATATACACATTTATGTACTTGTATGGGCTTTAACGCTGATGTAGAATTTCCAGATGCTAAAGGGGATAGGTAAAAAAGAACGAACGAGATGTTATCCATCTTCTTGATAACATAAAATGGGTCATACTTGGGGGACAACATGTTTAGCCTAGTCTTATTTTTCTTTTCAGTCTTCCGCAACCATTCAGGCCTCCTATCAAGAAAACTAGATGTAAGGTGCTGAAAGAAGGTCAAAATGTTGACATTTATATAGCACTTTTAATACAAATTCATGTAACGCAAAGTGCTTCACACTACAAAATCATTCAAAACAATACAACGTCATTAAAACAATACAATATATAACAAAGTAATACCACTACTCTATGTAACACCCATCATCTAAACCGTCCAATCACAAACATGTATCAGGGAAAACAAAAAATCTATCCAGAGTCCAATTCCTACCATCCCCAAAACATTAAAATCCGGGGACCCCAGACCCACTCCCCAACCACTTCAATCTCAGTCAGAGAATGGAAAACCAACGACACTGAAGGAATGAACCCACACACCAACATACCCCAGACCCCCAAGGATGTGGCTCATCACTGAACACAGACACAATGCAGGTGACTAAATGGACCAGCTCCCCCCAGCTAAACCCCTGCAGGCCAGGGGACACACCCACCCACGATCCAGCCCACCAACCAGGCACCACCATTCCAACACCATAAGCGGAACCCCGGAGATGACACCACAGAAGCACCAAATAATCCAATCCACAACACACCTCCCAGAACCTCTAATGCTCTATCCTTGACCAGTAAACAGAAAGAATGGAGAAATGGTTAAAATATTTTAAGCTTCAGTCCCTCAAAGCCGGCAAAAACGAAACCCTGGACACCCAGACTCAGCCCTCTACCCCCCCGGATACCATAGCCAGAAATCTTCACAATTTGAAACCCGAAGACAAAAGGAGGGTTATGGCACGAAAAAACAAACAAACAAAGAAATAATTAATAAATAAATAAATACCATACAATCATACACAATCAGATGGCGCCAGCTGGTGGTTCAAGACAATATTGTAAGGACATCACAAGGGTTAATATTATAAATAGCCTACAGTATATGAAGAAATTAAACATATAATAACCAAGAAAGGTAACACAGTTGCCGTAAACAAAACCATTGAGAGACTGGAAAGAAATTGCCACAACTGAATGCAAAAGTATGCTACGTTAAAATATAGTAAAATATTTAGATACAACCATTGGCATATGTAAATCTTGGGCAAAATGCATTCAAACGTAAGAATCGAAAACCGGTTGGTTATTTAAATATCGCATACATTAATAAACTTCAATGCTGCGCCTGCTTGTCACTAATTTGTGTGTGTGTGCAAGGTAGAAACGATGCAGGAACCCCCTATTATACAGGTATGTGTTGCTTATTTAACGGCCTAGTAGGCCTACCATGTACTCTAAAAAGTAGCCCATTTACTGTAATCGTGTGGGCTACTCTATGCATTTAAAATATACATTCTTAAAGCCTATTTATAGATATTATATTAGCAACATATAGGTTGTATTTATGTTTTAACCCTCGTAATGTACTCAAAATGACCCAAATCACTAGCTCTTTGTGGCAGATAGAGGGCGGTAAACCTAATTATACAGCTTACACACACATATGATGTGCACTGCTGGCACAACAAGGTGTGTGTTTGAAACCAGAGGACAACAGGACGGTTAAAAGGTACAAAACAACAACACAAATACATAAAGAAATAATTTATCAATAAATAAATACACTCAGCAATGCCAATTGAAAAACACACAAAACATACACAATCAGATGACACCGCCGTGTGGCCAAAAACTAGATTTCTGAGTACATTACTCAGTGTATTTTCAGACATACATTTTTGGAAGAATACATGTTTTGTAATCAAATCATTTGGCAGACCTCCTTCAATAGCTCTGAAGATCCCCTAGGGGTCGCAGATCTGCTGTATGGCTATACAGTAATAAGAACTTACTGTAAGCTGAGCATGATAGTAGAACTGTCCAACCATATGATGTCAATTACAGCTGTAAAAAATAACAATGATGTTGCTGGCACCAGGGAAGGGTCACCATCAATACATTAACTCTGCAGAGGAGCAGGCATTGAAACTGAAGGTTAGTCAATGAGGGAATAGAGGGGGGGCAGTATTTGAGTCCATGCCTACTGTAGTACAACGAGTATACATTAAAGGCTGACATTCCATATTCTTGACCAAAGATGTTGTTCTAACATGTTTTGTTTCATAGTGATTACAAATGATGTGTACCTGGCATCATTCAGGATCCTGTGAGTATGAGTTTAAAGCACTCATTATTTTTTGAACATATATTGACTGAAGGACACTGAACCCCTTCTAGGATCCTCTCAGGTACTGAGCATGAACTACTAAATACAACACAATGCCAAGAGCATTCCAAAATTTTGTTTACATTTTCTCTTTCTATAAAATGCAGAAATATACAGATGCTTTTACAGGTGATACCTCCTCAAACAAATGCACTGGATGTAAATATCAATACAGAAAAAAGATGGTGAACGTTGGGTCTGTAAATCCAACACAGGAGAAAGATGCAACGTTTGCCACAATTAAGACAATTACATGTTTAACATCAGTTAATTCTATGCATTCTCCCCCAACAGGCAGATTCAAGTTGAAATAAAATATAAACATGTTGTGACTTTTGTGTCTTGTGTAATTAAATTAATGTTAAGGAAAGTCTACAAAGACTATATTTTCTGCCAATAAAGTAAAATAGGGCAGCATGCAAAATTCAATGAGAAAACCTTTGCTTTCCAATTACAGGAACTCAGGTTGTTAGTCTCCCAGCATTAGTTGCCATAGTTACTGAGCTTGGACTATGTTAAACTTGCTTTATGGAACTGAATCAGCGGAAAATAAGTCTGACTTACCGAAATAAGCCTGGCTTATTTGGTAAACTTGTTTTATGGAATAGGCCTCAGGTCTTTCGCTCATGAGCTAAGCCTGAGCTGGAGTGTTTTGAGTTTGTGAACGATTGTTTGTTGGGACACAGATAATAGTTAAACAGTGATAGTGTATAGCATTGTTGTAGAGTTCAATGTTTAATTAGGATCCACAGGATCCTAATAAACTTTATATATGCTTATTTCTTTTATATTAACTTTTTTATGTATTTCAATGTTATCCTTATTAGCCTCCAGCCAAATGTTTTTTTTTAAAGAAATGGGTGTTTGTTTTTAAATGGATATTGTGTCTGTTATCACAATAAGGTATCCATAAGGTGTCACTGTTTTTCCACTAGTGTGCCTTCAAAAGTTTTGCATAGGGACCTATTTAATGTTTTAGTTTGGTTGCGGGTCCTCTGCAATCTGTGATTTATATTTTGTTTGTAGATTTGCTTGTTTTGCTTAAGTTTGAGTTGTTTTGTTGTTTTTGTTTGGTGTACTGTAAGGGCTTACTTGTACTGTAAATGGCACTTTGTAAAATTTAATTGAGTGAGTAAGCTCATTAAGCCATTTATAAATGAGCAATCCCTCCCGTAAAAAAAATGCAACCTGTGACTGAATATTTGTGTGTATATAATATAATATATTATAAGTAGCATGCTCGCTTTATGAAAATGGACCATGACTGCCCCAAACATCATGCTTCACATCCTGCACATGGCCACCAGCTGGCCAGCAATATTCTGTTGAATACTATATGGGTGTGTTATTGAAATATTTCTGAAATGTACATTGCAGCGTGCAAATAAAAAAGTGACTGAATGGGTCTTTCACAGCTCAGAGCACAGTTCACAGATTTGGGGTCTCACGCACACAGGGCTCTACTTCTCATTTGTACAATACTTCTTATTTACACTTACTGTATTCACTCGTTTTCAAAAGTAAAAAAAAAGCAGTCATTGGTATATACAGTATTACTACAATTTATGGACGAATTAAGAAAGCTTGGATTCAAGTGGATTTAAATTGTTAATGTTTTGTTTTTACAAATGCAATACGTATAATTCAATCAGGCAATTCCTGTGTATTTTAATTACACATGAATTGCACCCACAAACGTTAACCTAAGACACATACTGTAGAACATGGACTGAAGACTGACCACCCATGGATAATCACGTTTTGTTCTTAAAAGTAAGCCATTTTCAGTTGAAATAAAGCTCCTCGCTCTGCTCAAACAAACGATCCATCCACCCATCTGCAAATTAGTGTATAAAATACTACTCTACATTACTGCCATAAGAATGATTCATTTAAAACAAATTAGAGACAAGCTTACCATGGAGCGCTGTGTAAGTTGTGCAGTATCTTCTTTGTATGTGTCATATATAGTTAGTGGTACAGAGCTCTGCTGCAGCCCATTCAACTTCCTGGTGTGGCGTTGCAAAGCTATAAAGGGACATGATACCCTCCCTTCAACTCAAAAGAATCTCTCACTGTCCAAGGCAGGCAGAGCGACAAATGGTAGAAAACAGAATAATCTGTAGATAGACAAGACAGACTGGACATGCATGTAGGAAATACAGTCAAGTAGTAGTCAGAGGATGCAAGCCTCTCTAATAGATACAGCACACTAGCCACTTATCTACACTGACAGAAAGAAAAATCCTTGCTTGACTTCCCTTTTCAATGAAACATATATGAATGAACTATTGTATTTCATGATAATCAACATACAAAAGAGTGATAGGGATGGCACTGCTGTTTGCCTGTCACTGACCAATTTATAACACTTCCCCAAAGAAGTATACTATTCTTTTAATTATAATGGAGGAGTGGAAAAGAGCAGTTCTTAACTACTACCTTCTGCTCTAAGCTCTCACCACTGTCTGTGTATAGTCTAGTCTTGGCCAAAGGATATTCTGTTCAACTTAGCCATAAGATAAACATCTCTATAATAAGTCATAGGATATGTATTAACCTCATTCTGATATAGAGCCACTGTTGGTAGACAGCTTACAGTGGCCATCATCTATATCAGAGAGACAGCTACAGTGCCAGTATTCCTTTGTGAATTGCTGGTTCGTTTATTATGGATGTTAAATTGGAGATCAAAGGAGATCAATTGCATTTTCAAATCAGTCTCTGAAGCAACAATATGTCTGAGCTTTAACTCTCATTAACTCAAACTGTACGCTGAAAATAACATTTGTATAAACATCTTCCTGTTAATGCCACACAAGGATACCTGCAATCGATCAAGAATTGAAGAAAATAATTAAATGTGCAAATATTACATTCATTAAATTGGAACATTTGTAAATCTGCAGGAACATGCACACATACTGTACACACAAATCTGAGATTGGATTTCATATATTTAAATATTCGCATACCTTTCCTGGGTTATTTTAGAGTTTTTATTTTAGAGTTTTTTAGAGAGAAATTGTGGTGATACTCCACTGAGCTAAGCATTATAGCAGCTGATGCTTCCACCAGTAAATACAAAGCCAAAACCTTAAAGAGAAAACTACATACACGCCCAGCATGCAGACCACAGCTATTTAAAAAACAGACTTTTCCAGAAATGTATGAAAATTATTTACAAAGAAAGAATGTAGGCATACTGGGTCGTAATCTCATTATCATTTGCAGGTCATTTCCCATGCAGGGCTAGATATCTTTCATAGAAGTAAAAGGGAAAATAATTAACTTTCCACAGATCTGAAGCAGTTCCTTAATCTTGTGGTGTCAAAGCTGGTTTTGTTTTATGTTTTTCAGTTTTACTGTGTAATAAAAAATGCCATGCCCAAATGCATGCAGTCTCCCATTTATTTCACATGAATCCAGACATGTAACTACGGTACACTTCTAGGATGGACGTACAGAGTAATGAATCAGACTGTATCACAACATACTAACATGTGACAGCACACACATGTCTGATGCAGGCCAGCTAGACACTCACATAATAAGCTTATGAGCCCTCAATAATGTTACCCTCACTGTGGGAAGTGGGAATCCCTGGTATTTGTTAGATGTTGACATGATGCTGTGGGACAACAGGATGTTCCTTCATGGCAGTTGTTCAGCCTACTGATTTAAAGGTAAGGCTGACAAACAATATATTATATATATTTAAATGTTCAATACATGGATACATTGAAATGGCTGTCTAAAATGATGTTTTTGATATTGAGCACTCAGGTCAATGTATTTGCTACTGTAGCTCATATAGCTAGCAGGGCAAGTCCACACAAAGAATTACTTAGAGCCTGGCTTCAGTCAAACACAGTAATCACAACAGGATAGAAGGAAGTTCATGCTAACGCTATTAACACTACTTCTGTCCTGACAACTTCTCTATGAGAGAGACGGGGGAGTTGTTCCTATACAACTGCAAGAATGTGGTTGCAGCACCATGCAAATATTTTGTGCTACTAATAAAGAAAAGTGATGTTTCTCTTGAAACGTGGGAGATGAAACATTTTCTACATTTACATGTTTCAGTTGTCTCACTAAAGGATGTATCAGTAAAGGATGTATTTTGAATGATGTGGTGCAGCTATGTGGGAGGTATGGCAGCCTGCTTATGTTTGAGGTAGGACGAACAAATATTGCGCCCACTCTTGCTTAGAGAGTGGGTGCTTAGACTTTATAGCTGCAAAACATTTTCCTGTAAAAACCCAATTGTTTTACTTTAATGTACATTTTCATAGACAATAGGCCACTGAGCACAGACTCGTAAATGACCCCTCGCTCTTCTCTGCTTCTGTATCTTGAAGACAATTCATTTTACATTTAGAATTTTATATCAATAGGGTAGCCCCTGATTTTTGCCAGAGGAAGGCTCTATAAGAGGCTGTATTAACCTTTTGATACCATCCTGTGATAGCAAGCAACAGTTTGACTTCACAAAAAGATTCAGTCTGGAATCATCAAAATCAAAAGTGTTTTTGTCATAAAAGTGCTAATACATTTCAATCAAACTTCCTTACATACAACTGGACTTCCCACCTTCATTTCAACCAATCAGAATGTTTTAATCAGATAGAGTGCCAGTGGAAACTTAAACGTACTACGTACCGTATGCAGTTGTTGGCAAAAGCATCACTTAGCCTGTTGATTGGATCGCTTGTGCTCCACACGGGCACCAAACTGATACTCGCAGCGAAATGAAATTGGAGCTTGCCAGATCAGGATGGTCTCACGAGGCTAGGGCATTAACTAAATAAAAGATAAGGAATTTCACTTGCCAATTGCCCAATTTGCCTAACACTAAAACATAATGTAAGCAGCAACCTAAATCTCACCCTGCCCTGTAAATCACTGTTATATGGCAATGCAGGTGTAGATTGGTCTGCAAGCCCTTGTATGATTGAGGGACCCTTTGAGGGGCCCGAGTTAGACAGATCAGGGTTGGATTAAAACATAATAGGGTCTTCGTGATCTACAACTTTACAAAATACAACAAAAATTGTCACCACTGAAATGCCCCACAGAGCTTCTAATTCTGTTGTGTTGCACTAATAGTGTCTTCAGAGGCTCTGGCTTCAATGCTTCAAGTTTCCTTGGGTCTGGGCACAATAAGCCAGTTTGCTAATCCACCTGCGGCACTGTGAACGAAGTCAGGGTCATTGTATTCTTCCATCAAGAATATTCTACGTTAAGTAGTTACTTATTGGATCATGTACACAGTTGGGAAGTGGCTCAATCTTCTTGACAACATAATGGGTCAGACTTGGGGGACAACATGTTTAGCCTAGTCTTTTTTTTCTTTTCAGACTTCCGCAACCATTCAGGCCTCCTATCAATTATTTGCCAACATTTTCACAATAATCTTGATCCTAAATGTTGATTAAGGATCTAATCAATCAAAGACTCAAAGACTATTTTCTTCTAATTTATTCCATTAACATGACTTTAGAAATTGTGAAGCAATGTTTAAATCTATTTAAGTTTACAGTAGCCTATATGAGGAAATATGTCTTATAAGACATATTATAAGATATCTAAGAGCTCACAATGCTCTTCACAACTCTTATTCACTGGACGTATAGTTGTACATAATGTTTTGTCCCCTGCAATCCCTACAGTTTTTATGGGAAGGAGTGGGTCAGGGAACTAGACAAAAACTGTTACGAAGGGACTGAATTAATACCATTCTAAGAAACTGACGGAAAATACCTATTGAAAATTAACTTGTATATGTCATTAGACTACTGTCATGCATAAATGCCATGCTTAGAGGTTAATATTCTGTACATGACGGATTAGAGTCCTGACACAGTCACTCCTAACTGAATCCTTGACACTTTGAATGAAACTGCCTGTTAAATGAAAGTAAAATAGCTGCAATTATGTTTGTATGTGTGTGTGTTAAAGGGGATGTTGCCATTTCCTCTACAGTGACACTACCGTTGTGTGTTGCTGTCACACTCCCACGCTTCTGAGTGAGATGCTCTATTATTATCTCTGACAGGAAATGTATGTGACTACGCAACTCAATTGAAGTGACTCTCACAAGATTCTCTGTTTTTCTCTCTTCTTTGTTTTACTCTCTGAGTCATTTCTACCAATACTGTTGCCTCCTGACTACGAACGGTTCCGTTTCTTTATCGAAAAACTCTGGATTGCTGGTTACTTTCGTTATTTATTTTGATCCTAATCTGTTTAACTATTCAGAAGGATGTTTTGATTACTGCACTAGTGTTTTTATCTATTTGCTCACTGACATGAGAGGAAGGTCTGTTGTGTTTTGTTGTTTATGGAAATGCAATCAAGTTCATAAACAAACAAATAAATGTATTTCTTTTTTACAATTTCTTGTAACATACTGCAACATACTGTAAAATGACAGAATCAAACACATATCCTAACAATTAAGCAATGCTTGGCAATGACCAATATTAATGAAAAGCATCACATAACAATTCAGATTCTGACAACTATATTGATCCCTACAGAACATGTGTTACCAGTGACAAATATACTTTGAAATAATAATAATGGAAATGTCTATAAGCATGCTGCTCTCTATAGTCTTTCAATTCTCAGACTCAGGGGAAGAGCAGTGGACACAGAACACAGAGGAGCTTTATTGGTTTACACGTTGTGCATTGGAACATAACATAACAATAGCAAGCTATTAAGTCAAAGACACTCTAGCTTTGGCTAAATGCAGTTAAAACTGTCAGTAGTATGCTGTGTAGTAACAGTCCTTTGGAATGCATGTGGATATGTTGTTAGGGAGAAGCCTGTACAGATCATTTGCATCAGGACCTGAAGGGTCCAACCTTTACCCTAGAGGAGTCCTCTATCACAGCAGCACCGGTAGTTACAATACAGACTGGAACTATACTGTCCTCTAGTGGCACATAAGAGTCACTACATGGTAAACCATATACAGTATATGCAACCCCTTTCAACTTTTTAGAATGGTATTAATTTAACCCTCCTGTTGCCCTTCTTATATCTTATTATGCCAACCAGATGGCGTCAACTGATTGTGCCTTTCTCTTTATTGTCATTGCTGTGTGTATTTATTTCTTAATTCATTATTTCTTTATGTATTTGTATGATTTGTTGTGCCCTTTAACCCTCCTGTTGTCCTCAGGTTTCAAACACACACCATGTTGTGCCAGCAGTGCACATCATATGTGTGTAAGATGTAGAATTAGGATTGGCGCCTTCTATCTGCAACAAAGAGGTAGTGCGTTGGGTCAGTTTGACCCGGAGGACAACAGGAGGGTTAATGACATGTTCATGGTGTTCGTTGCTATGAACAAATGCATCACATTTTAGAGTATAATAGTTAGTCACGTACATTTAAACAGTTAAATAGTAACTGCACCCTAAAATGTTTTTTTTTGTTTTTGTTTTAATCTAGTCATAGGACTGTGATGACAAATCAATGCTGGTGTTAATATTTAAAATCCAAATTTGTATACAAATCTGACTTGTTTTGATTTAAAATGTCTCTACTGTAGCCTACATGCCATCTGTTTCAAACAATTCAAAGCCCTTACTGACCTAACAAGTGTATGGTTGCAACCTGTCTGGAACAGAAATGTGAATGCGAATGAAGTGGAAATTTAATGGCGCCCCCCTCTCCCACTCTTCCGTCCAAGAGGTGGTGAGGGGGCAAGAGTGGGGGCTGAGACAAAATTGTGCATTCAGTAGGTAGAGTGATAGCCAGAGCTGGGGTTAAGTCACATACTTTAGTACTACTACGATGCGTCACCTTAGACTTATATACCAGAAATACTGACATGTTTATTTTGTCACATACATAAAAATAAACATGACTTCAACATGGGCTAAACTGAAGTCAGCATCCACTCCTCTCTAGTAGTTGTAAAAGCATTTGACAAGCTTTGCAAAACTTCAGGAAATGAAGTTTTGTCGCATTTGCTGAAAATAGATGCTTTATAGCATGAACCCAGTATAGCATCAAATAAAATGGGGGAACGAATCTAGTTAAATCCACTCAAGAGAAACATTTGACTACATTTAAAATGTTACACTCAAGTTAAATGTTCATGTTTATTATTTAGTAAATTGACCCCACCGGAATAATGTATATTCCTAAACTTATATGATTTCACTGATACTGGCCTCATGGGAAAAATCCATTCCAGAGTGGACTTGGCCTCATGATGTACTCTGGGTCAAAATTACCCAAATCACTAGCACTTTGTGGCAGATAGAAGGCGCTAAACCTAATTCTACAGCTTACACACACATATGATGTGC
>JAODUG010058529.1:0-14719 GCA_027564795.1 Aphredoderus sayanus
AAAGGCCCCCCCCCCCCCCCCCATTTTACAACAGTCCGTAGAATACCCAGCCAACAGGCCGCCTTACACTCTTGATGTATGCAGAGGAACGTCTCGTGAAACGTGACTGCGATTCGTTTAGCCTGCAGAATCTGCAGACACTCCCCCGTAACAGCCACATGCACTTGTGTGCACAGCTGTGTTTCCAATCAGTGAACTGGGGGGGGTCTGTAATGCAGTTGAGGAGTGTGTCTACAGGCACGAGCAAGACCTATATTATGCACCTTGTTACTGTAATTAATTAATTAATTATATATATATATATATATATATATATATACTAGGTGAAAATAAATATCAGTGGACCTGTAGAATAATGGTGTGAAAATAATGAATTGCAGTCCTCCACTCCAAGTGACTCATGCTATGTCTGTCATGCATATGTTATGAGAAGCCTTGGCCAGCTGCAAGGAACACTGACAGAACACAGCCGGGCAACGTGGTGCTCTGCCTGCCAACGCAGGACACCATCTTGGCTCCGTCTGGCACCGCTGTCCCTATCTCTCCGAAATGAAGATCTTTTTATCAGAGGAGCCCCCGTTCCCCACACGTCCAGGAGCCCAGCCAGCCTCCCCATGCTAAAAGAGAATTCATGGTCGTTTGATCAAACAAATGATGGTTGACTGACTCACTCTGCATGCATGCATGCATGCAGGGTTCAGATGGGAGTCAGAGACTTTTAGGAGACACAGGGTTTTATGGGGGGAGGGAATGGAGTAGGCAGTCCATTTCTTAAATTTTATATAATGCATCTACATTCTTTTTTGTTTGTTTCTACTACAGTACCAATTGCAGTTCATGTCACATAATATTACAGAATTCAAGGCTGTGTGTGTGTGTGTGTGTGTGTGTGTGTGTGAGCTTGCACTGATTTTGAGAAATCTGGCTCTACAGTCTAAACCCTGCTGATGTCTGATAGAAGCGATTCAGTCCGGGGGATTGTATGTAACTTAAGTTACTATAGAGACAATGTGAGAAGGCTGTGACTGAAGGCCGTGGTTGAATACTTGAACACACAGAGGTAGAGAAGCTTACCCTTCTAGAAGTCATTTGCTCTAAGTGAGTAGGGAGGAGTGCATGCTCAGGTGCCAAAAACAATCTAATCTTTCTACTGCTGAATTCAACCACAAGGGACGTTTAGAAATCGGGGGTGTACCCCATTCCCCATTCCCCCAATTCAGCACTGTAAGTTCTCCATCTATGGCATTCTGTGAAATGGACAGTAGGCTGTGGATGTGAAATGTTGACTGATGTGTGCCTCAGCCAAGCTTTTCTGGATGCAGTAAAGTTTAGCAGCCCCATTGGGAGGGGTTCTTTAAGTGGGGCCTTAACATGAAACGCTCAAACTCCCTTCCAAAACCACTGACGAATCTGAAAAATGTGTCATCTAGCTTCCTCTAACGAACGCAGGGCTTTAAATGGGATGACCAAGTTCAGCTTCAAATAGGCCTTTTTAAGAGGCCTTAAGTTAGAGAAAGTGTAATGGGCTCTACGTTGTAAAAGGAAGCAGTTTAGTGTTTGTTGCAGCTCCATGTAGATTGAGAGCTGATTTTGTATGCAACCGGATATCCCTGACTCGAGGGTTATGCTGCTTAAACAGCCACAGTGTGAGACACATATGTGGGGGTGTGTGTGTGCAGAGGAAGTGGTTGGAGGCTGTGTAGGGGTGGTCCTTAAGAGTATGGATGTGACATAAATACTAAAATGGGCAGAGTATGTCTTCACGCCTCAGGTGCCGTACGAGGAGAATAGTTTATCTTGGCAGCTAATACTGTTTAAAGGACCGATATGAGTCCGACTCCTCTTTTGGTTATTCTGAAATGTGACCCTTTTATTTAAGGACTGCAAGTGCTGTATTACAGGTGTGTGTATGTGTGTGTTTGTATGTACATACACATAGATTTGGCAGAGTTAAGAGTGCGGTCAATCCCTTGCACAAACGTGTAATTACGTTGGCTTCCTGTGAGGCTAGGCACAGCTGTTTCGCTTGTTTCAAATCTCAGACACTAAGAACCAGTACTCTCTCTCTTGCATGAAGAGCCGTACTGGTCCCTGCAGTGCTTGTGTTTGGAGACAAGAGATCGCCTTTACGCTGAGACCGTGTGCGTGCAACTGGGATGTGTTAATGCCAGAGGACAGGGTCAGGCCAGGTTATAGAAGACCATAAACAGTGTGTGAAGGTCGACAACCAGCAGACTGCGGCCAGTGTTCCCAACACACACACGGACACGCACACTATCTCTGCCTTTCTCCAGGAGGCGTCATGTTATTCAGTCTCTTTACATCCTGACAGTATTTTCCTAGTAATTTATTTCTGTACAACTAAATGCTGTAAGTGACTCACAGCCATTCTATCTCGCATGTAGAACATTCATTTAAGGAGGAGGGGGGGGGCACAGAGTAGAGGCATAAAGGAAGTGGGTGTGTCCTGTAGCCTCAGGTCCATGGTCACATGACAGTGGTGGGTGGGAGGGGCTGGTTGTTAGCTTCCAGAGCCAGTAGAGTCTGGCCCCCTCACTGGAACGCTGTGCTTCTGCAGGGGAACCACGCTCACGGTGAGTCCGTGTGTGTGTGTGTGTGTGTGTGTGTGTGTGTGTGAGAGAGAGAGAGAGAGAGAGAAAGGGAGGATTGGGGGTTGTGGATGGAGGTTGAAGAAGAGGGAGGAATTGTCTTTCTGCTAGTTTATTTCTGCTAGTCTTGTTTCACTTACTGTGTTTGAGTTTCCTGTTGTTTTTGCAGTCTCTATTCCCCATGCCTTTCCCTCTTGAATCAGAAGCCCAGCTGTTTGTATGTGGGTCATTTGTGTTTTCAAAGGCATGTAGCATTTTAGCTACAATGCAACACGAGGTAAAGTTGAACAGGTTTGAGAAAGCAGGGATCACTGTTACTGCTGCACTGCACACAGGTTGTGAATGTCCCAGAGTCCACCTTTTGTTCCAGTCTTGTGTTTCTCCTGTCTTTCTTCCTCTAAATGGTGTGTCTGCTGTAGCGGGCCTTGTAATCAATCCTGCCTTGCGTAACTCTCACACACTGGCATACATTCACACACACAGACCATTTTCCTCTGTTTGAGTTAACCTGTTTTTCCATTGTTCCTCCTCTCTTGATATTGACCACACATTAGGGTCATTGTGCTTTTGTCAGACCGCAATGTGCAGAGCATGGGAAAATAACTCCGTCCGCACATGTGGTCAATAGTCTTCACGGTACATGGAAGGCAATCTTTCAGTATAAACCCAGTGGTGGAAATTACAATGAAGGGATCTTTTGTTGCATACAGAGTTTTGAACCAAAATCAGTGGAATTTAGGGAGTGGAATATAGAAGCCTTTTTCCCCCCTGCCAGCGGTTTTCTGTTCACCTTCGAGTGCCATGTTTCTTTCAACTCAACATCTCAACTTGAGGGATCTCTGACCTTTCTTTCTCTGTTGCTCTTTGTCTCTGTCCTGCCTCACTCATTCTCTTTCTGTGTGTGTGTGTGTGTTTTTAAAGTTCAAACGTGGGTGAGAGAGAGCTGTAGTTCAAATAGCCACCTCACCTTTTTAGAAGGCCAGCTGCCTCTGGGTTCTCAACCCTACTTGCGCACACACACACACACACACACACACACACACACACACACACACACACACACACACACACACACACACACACTTGAAGGAAGCTCTGTTGTGACTCTTGTGCATTTCAAGGCGAGAACAGACATAGTGGCCTTTCACCAGCTGTTGATGGGAGGTTGGAAAGGTCATCATTACCGTGTGTGTGTGTGTGTGTGTAGCCAGCACAAAAAGATACTGTATCTCCAGTTACATTCAGCACCAATGCTTTGAAATGCCAACTATTTTAAGAATGTTATATGGGTTAAGTTGGGTTTCTCGCTGCGTAGCTTGGAATGAGGTAAATTGTTAGGATAGTGTTTTTGTTTTTTTTGTCTCACTTGTCTCACTGGAGTTGCTGTAGATTAGTCATTTTTAAATAGGCCTAAGTCAAATACATACGTGTGTAATTTGACACGTGTGGGTCAGCAATCAATATGATGTCTTGGGGGGCTGACGAGGGTTCTCAGGCAGACGAACAGGCACACAAACAAACACACACACACACACACAATGTACCACAATAAGATAGTGGGAGTGTGTAACACATTTACAGAGTGTTCAGATGAAAATAAAACCAATCTAATATTAAGATTATACTGTATAACCTGGTTGGTTATGTATGTTGGTCCACACATGGTTTTGGACAGTGCTCCAGTCCACACCACAACAGTGTGACCCACTGGTTGCGAGAGCTAAAGACGGCTCTGTTCAACCATGCCGTGATGGCATGCCAGTTTGAAACCTTATTAAACTGCATCCTGTTGTGTGTATACGTCTCTCACCAGTTTGCGTGCATGCGCAATTTCCCACAAGAAAAGTGTTATCTTCAGCTCTTTGGGTGGGTCGTGTGTGTATGTTTGCAAGGGAGGGTGGACATATAGTTCTATGGGGTACAGGGGTCAAAGGTGAGATTCCACAACCTTGCAGACCAGCGATAACTCTGTAACTTTGCCGATGCACAATGACCTGAGCACAAAGATAAGGCAGCACTAGCTACAATAGCTAATGACATTAGCCTATCAACCAGCAGCTAGCAGATAACACCAGCCACTCATCTGTTTGACTTAATCTCAATGCATAGAGTCCCTGATAATATCCAGTTTCCTAATTCCATTTAGCCATTATTTTCTTTTAAACGTCTTTGCCATTCAATGACGGAAACTTGAGTGTGTGAGAATTGAGGAATGTGTTGATGTAAATGTTGGGTTTTTTATGAATGGGCCTCCGTTTAATTAGGTCACTGGCTCTGTTTAACTACTGTACAGCGGCATGTGTTTTACTGTCTGTTTAGGTTACATCTGAAATGACCCTTTTTTTGAAGATGAAAGTAATATGTAGGCTAGCTATATTACATAAAACAAAGACTGTTTGTTGTAAATGCTGAATTAGAATAATTTCCACTGCGGTGTTTACTGTGTTAGTGGCATTTCCATAACCAGTTATTTCTGTAATAGTGGGGTTTGTTCTAAGGCATGATATTCCTTCATGTTCTCTACTAAGATACTATATATATATATATATATATATATATATATATATATATATATATTATAGATAATCTAGTGGTCTGGTTGTTGTGCTTCCACCTGTAAAGGCATGGGTTCAAGAGAACTCCTATCTGCTTAGGCAGAACTGTGTACAATACTTAGCCATTGTTGGTTTGGATGAAAGCATCCGCTAAATGACATAGTTGTAGTTAAAAGTTGGACTTGATCATAACTCTGATAAGTGATCAGATTACTGGGAAGATGCGCCATGCATCCATTCAGGTACACATTATGCAAGCAATGGAGCGTGCCACAGACACTGTACCCAGTGCCAGGTGACACTATAGGGGGATGGGGTCTTGCTCAGGCCAGGGGGGCCACCACAAAGAGCTGAATGGAGGGGGCTCTGAGAAAAGGGGCTTGTTAGACCAACAGCGCAACTTGATTACTACAAGGGGCCGCGTTTGCACTTCCACCACCCCAATTTCCTCCATTTTATTGAAGTAACTGTCGAAGATCAAGGGAAATATTGTGCCTAATTTGTTCTGTCGTGGAGGGCTGTTTCAAACCCTGGTGCAGTGTAATCCTTATGGTGCACTGTGTGTGTCTGGTCACATGTACTGCAGATAATTCTGCCTAGCTAATCCTACATGGGTTTTTCATACTTGAACCACTTAAATGTGTTTGCATCAGTTTCTGTCAAGAAGAGGGGAGCTAGGAAATCACATTAACTTTCTTAGAAAGTGCTTTTAAACTGTAAAGTAATGTTGAACCCGACGCATCATTTAGCTTTGAAAAGAAGCATCTGGGCAAAATGGCATCATCAAACAAAATGTTAATGCGTTGAGATTAAATTGGACTGCTAAAGAACCCTCTCCTACCCCCTTCCTTCTGTCTTTCTCTTGTACTATCTTTACTGTCTGGGAATGTAAGCAGAGCAAAGGAAGCAGATGTTTTTTGATGTGATCCCATAAAATGCTTTTAGACCAGATTTAAAATGCAAAACCTTTCTCACTAAGTGAGCCCATTGACATTTGTTTCACTGAAATATCCTGCCAGAAGCCTGTCATAAGCCTCGTCTGCACATTTACAACTTAACTAAGTGCTATAGTGAAATTATACTGATTATATTCAAATTCGAAAATATCCAATTTTTAAATAAATGTGATATTGTAAAGATAAATAGAGGTATGAGGCTGGCATAGCTGACGTAACTATTAACATTGAATATTCAGAATTTTTAGAGTACGTAAACAGGGAAATCACAATGTCCATTATAATGGCAAGTAGAAGCGGTAATGCTTTACAGCAAGATGTCTGATTGGTTGAGCGGTATGCACTGCTCCATCCAGGAGGTCTGCCTGATCCATCCAGGAGGTCTGCCTGATCCATCCAGGAGGTCTGCCTGATCCATCCAGGAGGTCTGCCTGATCCATCCAGGCCCCAGAAGAGAATGAATCTCTTAATTTCCTCATACTGGTTCAAACGCCATGCTCCTCCCTCCTACTTCTCATTGCCTTCCCTCATATCCCAGAATGCTCTGTGATTCTGGACCGTTATATGAACCATTGCCTTGTAATATAAGGTTGCTCCATAAATGTAGTTAATATAAACAGGCCAAGAAAATGACATTTTAAATTATTTAAAAATGTTTAAATCATATTATGCCCCCTCCCCAAAAGTGTATTTGCGATCCCTTATTCAGACATTCTAGTGTAAGAGACCACTGGCCGGATTTAAGTAATCTGATACTGCCGGAAATAATAAAGTAAGTCAAATTTTATTGCCTATAATTGAAAACAGGCACAAACTGACTCATTCTCTGTTCCACATTTCTAAAATTAATTTTGTTTTTGACGCCCATTATGCATGCCAATTCTGTTCCATATCTGGGCTTGAGATGTGGGAAAACATCCCACTATGCCCTGTGTCAAGAGTAGCATGACATGAAAGATGATTAGGATTTATGGAGAGCAGCAGTTTCTGTTGCTCCCAGTTGCCACGGTTACGGCAGCAACATTGACATGTACCTGTCTGTTCAATTAACACTTTGCCTTGACATTATTACTGTTCAATAAAATGTATCTCACATGCTGAGCATCTGAGGTTTGTGGTTTTGTGGTCTAACTTGCATAGACTTGCCTGTCAGTCAATGGTGGCAGAATCAACTGACTGAAACCAGATCTTATAGTTTAAACATGAGAAATGTCACAGCGAAGCACAATGGCTCCCTGGTGAGTACACTACCACTATCCTATAGGCCTAGACCATATTGGCCTAGGTATGCTCTATGTTCTGGCCTGCCGGGTCTTTCTCTCATGCTCTTTGTTTGATACTGTTGAGGTAACGACCCCCAGCTGGTGAGCTTCTCACTGTCAGACAGTTCTCATGTTGTGGTGTTAAAGATCACTTCACATTTACGGGCTCATCTTGCAACTAGCGGCCTCCAGAGACACTGTTACGCATCACTAACCAAAAACCATGATGACTTCCATCCTCCTTAGGGCTCCAAGTGGCTACATTTTCGGCAGTTCTCAACCCTTCACAGCCCTCCCCCACTCTAGCCCCCTAGGCCTAAACTGTTTATAGCTTTATGAATTACAAACGCAGGCAAATATACTTTACAGTACACACATACACACATTTAAGGGTTAAATGGAGGGGATTTCCCCCAGTTAGATACAGTAGGAACACTGGTCCTCTGAACTGCACTAATCATCATAAAAGTTTTAGTTATAAAACATTTACTCGCATCCATTAGTTTTGCTACCAGTAAGTACAGTGATTTAATGTCATTGGTTAGGTCAGGATGCATTTCCCACAGTAAAAGTCCAAGATTTGGCTGTGTATGTGTGCTTGTTGCCTTTGCCAAGTAGTTTGCAGTGTTTCAGAGTACTCACACAGATGGGCAATGCGTTCATAAGGGCACTTAATGTTTTAAAGAGCCTCTCTTCTCCTGTGCGGGGAGCCAGCTGATTGACATGCACGACACAAAGGCAACACTCTTTTCTTATGCTGTCTTTCTCTCACACATACACAACTGATTGAAATGCAAGAGAGACCCAGGAGTGTTTACACCCACAACAGTGAGTGTTGACGACTAAGTGTTGACCGCTATGTGGAATAAAGTCTGTAGTTTAAAGAAGCCTTTTTCTTAATACCATATAGGGGCACCATAGAAAGTAAGTACTTTTTTCTTTATCAACCATATACTAAAGATAGACGACGCCCACACCCACAACATTTAGACCATTTAAGACCATGTAGACCAGGCCTAATTATCGGCATCAGTAGTTGCAATACAACTCATTGCTCATCTAACATACCGTAGGCTAACATATACAATATGATACAATAGGCTAATCCCTGTTGTTGGAACTGTGTTCACCACTCTCAGCCCAAATGGTCTGTTTTAAAGGACAAAAAATAAAGAGGGAGGAACTGCAAAACCGGAAAGAGGTGGCAGATGTAGCCTAGAATAAAGAATGACACTTTCTAATACCACTATTAATCCTGAAGGGAAATGTATCCAGATGATATACAGTGCAAACATGAAACAAGGTGTGTGTAAACCCATTTAACACTGTTATGCCAGTGCTCCTAATTTGTGCTGAGCATATCCTGCTCCTCCCTACATTTTCCCATAAAAATAAAAACGGACCTCATAAGGCACACATTCTCTACCCCTCCCCCTTACAGTCACGCATACTTACATGTGTAGCTGGGTTGTATTTGAACCATGCGTTGTGCAGGTCTGGAGGCTCTGTAACACAAACAAGGACTTTTCCTTTTTTTTTTTATTGGCACAAATTTGAGGGGGGTGGGTGGCAGGGGTGTTCCTCCAGAGCACAGCAGTGGGTGGGTCTGAGGGGGAGCGCTGGTACTGTGTACTACCTGACTGCAGAAACAGGATGTGGAAGTGGTTTCGAGGCCAGGGAGCTCTGTAGGTGTAGCTGTCTCCCCCTCTCTCTTTCTCTCTGTATCACACAGATATACTACTCGCACACTCAGTGAGTGCACTGTTTCTAATTTCATCCCACTTTTAAACATGGCTGTGGGCCCTCTATCCACCCATCGTGCCATGCCCCAAAGCAGTGGAAAAGCCATTTGAGTCATCTGGTTCTCCTCTGTGTGTTCTGCCATTTGTCTTGCTATGCAGCCGGCTAAGTGTATTAGACCTGTGTGTGTGTGTGCGTGTGTGCGCATGTCTGTGCAGGAATCCAAGAGCTGTTAAATTCCTGGCTCTCTGCCCTGTCTCCTCCATGGAGACCTGACGATCATGTTTGTGTGTGTGTGCGTGTGTGTGTGTTCTTGTGCTTGCTCATGCACATGTGTGTGTGTGTGTGTAGACTAAGACAACATTCAGAGGGACTTGGTGATCAATGTACAAACTGTGTGTGTGTGTGTATTTGGGGTCTGTTGAGCAGCAGCACTGGGCCACATTAGCTGTGTGAGCGTCTCAGGTTTCAGCACCAGTGATCTATCTCTTTTCCACTCTCTCATCAACGGGAAGCTGGGCTGGGGGTGGAGGGAGGCCCTGTGAGGGGTAACTGCATTTGTATCCACTGTGTGTTAGCTTGTAAACGGCCATCAGCCCACTGGCTTGGCCGTACACGATGCAAGCTCTTCTGACATGCACCACAGTGTACATACGGTATTCTTGTACGAGCCTGAACGGGCCTTGTGCCTCTCATGGTTAGCAGATCTCAGAATCCAGAGCCACAGAAGTTAACGCTAGCAGCCGGCAACATGTGATGCCCATGTAAAATTGCATCAGCACGTACAAGAAACAGTATAATGATCCAGTACTTGATATAAAAAAAGAAAATCATGTCAAATTTGTTTTTGCGCCCGCTTTTGGTTTAGGAATGCTAAATTCTGAGCCTTGCTAAATGTAATGGACAGTATGGGTTGTTCTTCGGTACAGTACATTTTACAGGACTGGTGAGACGGCAAAATAAGACTGTATTTCCTTGTGTTCGTATGTGTAGGGAATTTCACAGTGAAATGGCCGCACATTTGGAGCAGGTCTCGAAGAAAGTCAGTTGGATGTAGGAGGTCCACATCTGCATCTGAGGGCAGGATACTGAAAGTAAATTACATTATTTTAAATGTCCTCTAAAGTGGACGTGTTCCAGAGCATACTGTGACGGGGGAAAAAGAAAAACAGCTCCCCTGCCCATAGCACCCCCGCATGCTGACTCATTTTTCTCTTTCAGTTTTTTTTTTTTTTACGACTTCCTCACTTTCCTTCCTTTTTTTTTTTTTTTTCTTCTTCTGCTGCTTCGTTTATTTTCCTTTCCTCTGGTTAGCTATAGCAAAAAGTGTCCTGCGGTTGACGTATTTCCTCTTGAAGCAAGAAATTAGGGCGGACACGTCAAAGGGATTGCCTTGTTTCCGCAACAGCGTTATAAAGATCTGAAGATTTCATTGGATGAAAACATTTGCATGCCCCATCCCCCCAAGGGCAGGATGAGTCATCACCATTGTCTAATCAGATAAATTAACTCAAGCCACCTGTGTCGTTGCATAGGCACTACTGTATTGTGTATTCTGTCCTTCTTTTCTTTTTTCTCTCCTTACTTTCTCTTTTTCTCTCATTTTCTCACTTTTTTCTCTTTTTTTTCCATTCTCTTGCTGTCTGTATCTGTCTGTATCTGTCTCCTTCTATCTCTGTCTCTCTCTTATTGCACCCTGCCCTCCCTTTCACCCTTCAGTCACACCTGCCCCTGCTGTGTCCGTCCAGGGTCCGAGGTGATTCCCAGCTACAGCAGCCGTGCCATGTCTGAGGTGGTGGTGCCCGACGTTGCGATGCCCCCAGCGGCAGGAGCTCTGTACGGGGAGAAGGCCGGCGGGCCGGCGCTGGACTTCACCTACGTGGGTATCGACGCCATATTGGAGCAGATGAGAAGGAAGGCTATGAAGCAGGGCTTTGAGCTCAACATCATGGTCGTGGGTGAGCGAAGGAATTACATCTGGATTTGTGTTTTAGGCATATTCCTGGCACTACTATCCATAGTCTTCACATGGACTATGTTACAGAAGCATCATGTTTGATTTAGGTGTACACATCTGTGAAAGGGGGTGGGGGCGTAATACATATTGGTACTGCCTATTGACCAAATGATTTGGTTTTGCAATTTTAATATACATTTCTATATAACTGTATATAATTGATCAGTTTATTCTGGTGTCCGGTGCAGCATTCACAGTTTGTGTGCAAATAGGCAACAGTAGAGGCCCCTCCAGAGAGGATAGGCAGGACCGAATGTATCATAAGCTCCATCGTGGTCTCACTCACCCTCTACTTCAAGTGAAGTGACATTACCAGATCTCTTCTTAAGCGTACTCTTTGAAAATGTACTTTTTGTAGCTTTAAGTAAATGAAACTTTCAGAAAGCATCACTTGGGCACATTGGAAAGGCTTGTTATAGTCTGTCACTAGCCACTAGTTCAGCATCCCACACACGCAATTATATGTGCACTTATAAAGCACACACACACACTTCCAATCCACCTGTAAAAAAACTGCAATATACATAGATGTTTACACTCTGTACACTTGCATGAACAGTATGGTACCGATGATAGCAGTCCCACTTTTGCCAACTATGATGCCTCTCTAATTGACCCTCTATGGAAAGTTGAGGCTTCAAACCCTCGTGTTAATAAGCAGTCCTGCAAGCAGTAAGCAGGACCCCACCCTCCACTACCCTCATTACTGTGATCAAACACCTTTTTAAGATGAGGAGTAATTACACACACCTCCACAGGAGACGGGTCGCCATAAAACCCATTGCCTTCCCCTTGTTATCATGTTGTGGCGACAGTTGGTCTGCGTTTCATCCTCAATTAAAAAGCTCACTTTAAGATGTGGCCCTGGGGGCCATGAGAGGCTTGTAGAGCTGCGGAGACAATGGCAGATAGAACAACACAAGCTAAACGAACAGCAAAAGTGTGTGTGCCTAGAATGTGAGCTTGGGCTGAGAGCCTCCAGCACACCAGTTGACTTAACCAAAGGCTGCAGTGTTATCGTTACCTGCCCAGTGGGCCTCTTCACACTGCTAATAAGTAGCCCATGGTGTTATTAGCATAGCATCCACAGGTTCCAGATGTTACCTCCCAGCTACAGATACATGGTTATTATGGAAGATGGGGGGTGGGTTGGGGGAATGCGAATGCTTGGTCATCACTTTCTGCTGGTCAGGCTAAAATAGGAGCATGATGTCAGCCATGATGAGCGGGTCAGGATCAGGGGTCACCTGTAAAACGCAAGCAGAATAATGTGAAGTGTTTTCTAACAGATGGAGGGCAAAGCCTTACCCCCACTAAATAGCATTCCACGTCTGCACTGTAGGGGGAAAATATTACCACTTGTTAGATTCACAGCAACTGGCTTAAACATTCCCCGGTGGCTGGGTAGAGGGTATGTGTTTGGAGAGACAGACACCTGCTGCCTGTCACAGCTCTAGCCAAACCGCCCGCTGACAGCCAGAAGTGGTCCCGAGTTTCAAGCCGCCATGGGAAACGGTTATTAAATCTTCTTGGGAGTTAGTACTTCACTAAATGGACTGTTGCTGTGTGTTTCGTGCTAAAGCAGTTTATTCAAACTGTGGGTGTGGACTCCACTGAGGGGTTACAATATGCTTGTAGCAGGGGTCGAGAAATTCAAAATAAAAACAAAAATGAAATGTTAGTATACTTAGCATTTATTTAAAAATGTGTTTAATCTTTAATACAAATAAGTAGTTCCTATTCATTTTAACAGCAACAACAATTGTATATAAAAAGTTAATAATTATATATATATAAAATTTAAACATGACTGACTGTCATGGTGACTATGACTGTTTGTGTTGTCCTGTACAGGTCAGAGTGGCCTGGGGAAGTCCACCCTAATGAACACACTGTTTAAGTCTAAAGTGAGCCGTAAATCGGTGTTGGCAACGGCCCAGGAGAAGATCCCCAAAACAGTTGAAATCAAGTCCATCAGCCATGGTATGCCTGTGTGTCTCTGTCATGTCCTATCCCCTCCCATCCCACACACACAAAGGCTTTTTAAATACTTAAACTGCCATTTCCACTGTAGAATCTTGATTTGGTGATCTAAATGGCTAGCTAACCCATAATCTTCTGCAGCTAGTGTGTAGACTGAAGGTACATTTCTTGCATCATGGCGCCTCCACAACCACAAATTGTCCACCCCAGTTCACTGTTTATGTTTGACACACAACAAAGCATGAAATGGCATGTGACTGTTGGGATGATGGGTAGAGAAGGGTGTGAGCATAGGGCCACTGTAAGTGGGGGTAGTGTAGAGACCAGCGCCAGCACTCACGTGCATGAAGGACATTTACTGTTGTTGGAAACCAACCAACCAGCCAGCCAGGCTTCTTTGGGCAGCTCTCTGGCGTCAAACAATGCCTGTATAATTCTGAAATGAACCAAGATTACAAACACATTAAAAGGCTATCACAGCCTGGTCAGACCTGGAAATAGTCCAATGCATAATGCACAGTATGTTCCAGTTCCACACACATGCCAGTGGAAAAGCCACACCATTAACAGTCTTCGTTCAGGGTTGGTTTACATAACTCTGTGTGTGTGTATGTGTGTGTGTGTGCACATAGACATTGAGGAGAAGGGGGTGAGGATGAAGCTGACAGTCATCGACACACCAGGCTTTGGTGATCAAATCAACAACGAGAACTGGTACGTTATAATTGAGCTGTCAGTCAACACAGCAGTCCACTCAGAAAGAAAATGCAATTTGTTCACTGTGCTGTGCCCAATCCATCCGTCCAATCTGTGGTCTGCTGTGTGGTCCTAGCTGGCAGCCCATCATGAAGTTCATCAACGACCAATACGAGGCCTACTTGCAGGAGGAGATCAACATCAACAGGAAGAAGAGGATCCCAGACTCTAGAGTCCACTGCTGCATATACTTTATCCCCCCAACCGGACACTGGTGAGAGGATCTTCCACCCCCGACAATGCACACACACACACACACACACACACACACACACAGCGGATCTTAAGCCCAGCTATGGAAACATGAGCCTTGCCTGACTTCACTCTCACACACAAGCTCACATTGATTCAGTCTCTGGAGACTAATTTTCCGCCTCAGTGCTGCCCCCTGTTGACAGAATGCCTATGAGCAAAACAGAAGACTGCTTGTGATGAAGGTTGAAAGACTGAGACGCTAGATAGCGCTGTTTGTCATCACGATTTGTCCCCACTACCTCCATAATGTCCTGCAGTGCTGTGTCACAGGGAATACCTTTAGTTTAACAATGCCTGCCTCTCACCACGTAAACTAGAAACATGACACCCACACTTCTTAAAGGTATAGTCAGTCGTTCAGGAAACTTGATGATATTTGAACTCCATCAAAAACACCTTCAGTGCAATAATGTGCATCGTTAGGAGCTACACCCCATACATTGGAAAGTCATTAAAGCCTAGGATATTGTTGTGTGCGGTCTGCACCACTTAGACAAAACCCTATAAATTACATGCTATACCTTTTTTTTTTTTTTTTTTTTTTTTTATAATCCGGAGCAAGTCCCATTTGTTGACAGTAGCAATA
>JAODUG010058550.1:0-14719 GCA_027564795.1 Aphredoderus sayanus
TGACCTGTTCCGTGCATGTGAGCAGGGTGGGGTGTGTCCTCTGGGCCGAGCATCAGAGGTCAGAGGTCACTCAGAGTTCAGACAGTCCTTCCTGAGACGAACCGCCGACCCCCAACTAAACGACCGGCTGCACCGGCTGCGTATCCTGACCTCTACACTAAAGGTACACACACACACACACACACACACACATGCACACACACACGCACTCACACACACACACACACACACACACACACACGCACACACACCTGCACACATGGGTTTTTTGAGCTTTATAAGGTCAGACTAGAGGTGTAATGGTTCATGGCAACCTACCATTCGGCTCACTGCATTAGTATGAATGTTCACACACACACCTCCACACAGAAGGTGCACACACACACACGCGCGCACACGGTGCACGAAAAGACGCTGTCCTAGTTAGTGTCAGTCCGGTGGTCTGTCCTGTGTCTTGTGTCTGCAGTGGGTTCCTTGATTTGCTGGGCCACTCCCTCTGTCGCATGTCATTGGTTGTTCTGTTTCGGCTGCCATTTTGTGTTTAGAACCAAGGAGGTTTACTTTCAACCACCTTGCTAGACATAGACAAGTACCTGGGCATGGCTGTTGTTTGACGAGGGCTTGTGGTTGTGTGGCTTCACTGTATGTGTGCAGATAATATGTGTAGTCTGCAGATAGCACTGTCTGCAGCTAGCATCTGTGCAGCTAGCATCTGTGCGACTAGCGTTGTATGTCTAGTGTGCAGCTAGCTTTGACCGTGTGTCTGTTGGTCCTGGGAGGGAGGATGTTGGTCTTGTTTGTTGTCCAGCGTCTGCGTCTTCCTATATGTTTGTGTCATTAATGGCCGCTCCGCAAGGTCACAGTAGCTGAGTGACCCACCCCTTCCTGTCTTTCTGCGTCTCTATAGGACAGGGAAGGGGAGCTAGCGCTGATTGACAGGCTCTTGGCCAATCCCCAGCTGTCTTCAGCAGAGTTCCGGGAGTGGAAGAGAGCCTATCAGGACCTGTTTTCTCAGGACTCGGCCTCGCCCTCTGAATCAGAGCCCGCCCCACCCCTGACGCCATCACTCTCACATACACACTCCTATATTGAAACGCATGTCTGACGCGTGTGCAAGCACACACTCACGCAGAAACACACATAAGCTCCTCCACAAGCTCCTACAATGAGACCCATGTATAACAAGCACACATACACATACTGATGTCTTATCCGTTTCTGTACATGGTATTTACTGTACAGCGAAATATTCCAGATATTATCAGACTGCCTGAGCAGAGCAGGAGCTGACACCAGACTTCTTGTGTCTAACTGCCACTGTGTTGGTTTGCCACACGACTTTTCGGTGAGTCAGTGATTAATCACGTCCTCTTGTTGGATTAATCTCCTTGTTGGCTGGTTACCATACCAGCTGGCCGGTGGGTGGAAGGTAGTTGACACTGAAGTTATTTCACAATGCTTCTTCTCCCTCACCATTAAACCTAAAATAGTCACGCCTAGCTAGGAACGTCAGCATCTTATGTCGCCAGGATCAAACAGTCGTCAAATGGAACAGGAACAGACTTTGACTGACTGCTTTGACTGTAGGCTGACTGCTTGTACTGACACAGCCGTGGTGAAATCGCAAGATAGCTCATACGGTAATGAGCTGGCATCCGTGATGATGTCAACAGTGTTTAATCTGCATGTCGTGCCATGTGTAGGCTTCAAGACTGTACATTGTAGAATAGTCTCACAGGCATTCCAACAGCCGTGAAGTGGTGCACAGTATATACAGTATATTGTACATTGCCTTATATATTTCTGTGATTTTATTTACTGAACAGTGGTGGTTACTGTATAGGCAAGCACAGACCTTTTTCTAATAAATAAGCCTCGGCTTGGACTCTGGGATGTAGAGAGCCATGTTTGATGGATTGGTAGAACTGCATAGTGCTGGGCTGGTCCTAAAGCATGACAACCTATAGAACTACATTGAATATTATCTCAGACAATATAGACCTTGTGTGTCTAGCTTCATGTAAACCTCTGGATCTCTATGGAGACACTGATGGGATTTTATGTTATTATCCCACTTTGTGTTACATTTTTATCCAACATTTTTATTTTTATGTTTATTTGTAATCCAAACTGGATTACAAATATTACAAATGTATTTCTTAGTATGAAGATGTTAGAGTAAGTACAAGTCAAACACATGCAACTGGTACTAATAATACTGGTAAACCATAATAAAATATACAGTATAATCTCTCAAAAATCATTTGACTACAAATAGATTGGGAAACAAATTGAAGATTTTGATCCATAAATGTGGAAAAAATGATGTCAATTACAAGGTCTGTCTTGCTCTCCACATCCTGCATGCCACATATGAGTATATACAGTATGTAAAAATAGAACTAATAATCTAATAAACACATACTAGTTTATTTGTACTACTGATTCCAAATGACTTACTCAGAGATCAACTTTAAAAGCAATCTGCGCTCGTATGTGCGTACACACACACACACACATATATACTGTATACATATGCAAATCCCCAAAGGTGCACATACCTACAAAGTACAAATGTACAGTATGCACATTGCAACCACACATACAATGCACTCAGTCTAAATATTGTTATTTATTTTTTATGCTGCTGTTGTTGTAGTTGGTTGTAGTTGCATGTGTTTGTGGTCACTTTTTATTCCTGTGTTTGATGTAGGCCTTTAGATACAAACCCTCTGCCAAAACTACAAATTGTCTGTATTAGTTCTCTAATTATGTTGGAAAAGCTGTCAACAAGAAATGTTTGTTTTCATCATTAAATGGTTTATGACATATGGTTATTTATTTACTTACATAATATTATGTGTGTGTTCTGGTTAATAAAGTTCTGCTATTTGGATGAACATGTTTTGGTCACACAAGTCTCAATAACAAGGGAGATAATTGTAACATCTGTTACAATTATCTGTTACTTATACTTTGAACAGGACAGAGAGAGCAACAAGCAGAGCATAACAGAAAATGCTATAAAAACAGCAGAATTCCCTGTCACACACATTCTCTTAAATTCCTCACAGATACAAAATAAGCTTTCTATAATGAATTTTTATTGGTAGACTCAATATACTGTAGCTTTGTTCAAAACCTGTGTTTCATTCTTTCTGACTAGATGTGTTGTGCTCGGATTATGGCAAAACTAATTTCAGATTAAATTCATTTAAACTCTGGAAAGTAGTCTACTGCAGATTTGGAATGTTTAATTATACATACTGTACAGTATAGAACAAATTTAAAAAGAAAAATCAGAACATTGGAAATTTGTGATTTTAAAAAGTTGGACAAATAGTTAATAATGTCATTCTTGTTACTGTTCAAGGATCCTCGCTTTTTAGTTGAATTGTGAAAACATAACAAAATCTATTCTATCCATATCTCTATCTATCTTTCTTTAACAAATCATTCTCTAAATATAAGTATGAATGTCCATCAACATGACTATACTATATATTGTCCAGTAGCTAATGATTATTTTTAAACTTAAGAAAAATAGACTTGGTTAGCTTAGTTGAGTTTCACATGAAAAAACACTTGAATCAAGAAAATCCCTAAAACAAGGTAATTAGCAACTTTAATGTGCCATTTCAATGATATCCTACTGTGTGTTTAGTCTGATAGAGGCAGCAGGGTGCACTCAACTCCAGTTAGTGGTCTGGGCAGTTGACAGATTTCCTTCCATCGGTCTTTCTGGGCATCGTACTCCAAAACACTTCTCACAGTCACTTCCTGCCCATCTCGCCACTTTCTTCCCCCAAACAGCAGCACGCCACCAGAGGGCGACACCGTCATTCCATAGTTGAATGAGCCAATGAGAAGAGGCTGAAGACGGGTCCACTGGTCTGCCTGACTATCATAGCGTTCAATATCACAGTATGGCTCGTACACCCCCAACAAGGCATAGACATATCCGTTAATGGTTGCCATCCGATGGCCAACTCTAGCAATCAACATTGGCGCTCTCTTTTCCCAGACTCTGCTTGTGACATCCCAGAATAAGACCTCACGGCTACCCTCACGCACCTCACTGGTTGCCCGGTTACCAGGGTTGCCCCCGGACACGTATATTCCCGTTTCTAGTACAGCTGACGCGTGACCATGAAGAGGGCGGGGCAAGGTGACCCCCCGTCGCCATTGGCCAGCAGTCATGTCATAAAACTCCACAGATGCCACAGATGTGTGAGTGCCTTTTGTTGTGTGGCACCCCCCAATGGCGTAAATAACATCCTGTTCAACACAACAAGAGAACACGGCTCTTTTTTCCAGCATGGGCTCCATCTCCTCCCAGAGTCCAAAGCGAGGATCAAAGCGCCACACCTGATTGGATGTTGAAATGGTGAAAGATTTACCTTCTTCCTCGTCTCCTGCTTTAACCTCCTCTCCTCCAATCACAAATAGGAACCCTCCCACTGAGCATGCGCATTGGTTCTTTAGTCGACGTGGAAGAGAAGTTGTTAGAGATGAGAATTTCCTGTTTCTCGGGTCAAAGGTCAGTAACTGTTGGCTTGGCCAGTCCGGACTAGCCCCACCTCCCACTAGTAACACCTGATTGGCTGATGCTCTAAGAGAGGACTGACGGCTCTGTCTGATTGGCTGAGCTGATCCAAGCCTATGGTACTCCAGAGCCCGAGTAACCTGACTTCTGATCAGAGGTGTGGCCATTGCTCTGTGGGCGTGGCTTAGAGATTGTAGGTCAGAAGAACTAACCAATCCAAAGCGCAGTCGGCTGAGTAGAAGATTAGACTTCAGCAGTGAGTGGGGGCCATTAGCATTCAACCAATCCAATGCCAGTTTAATTAAGTCCACCTCCTTCACTCCTGGCATCTCATCAGCTTCCAGAACCTCCATCAGTGATTGGCTGTTCAGCTCAAGAAGCATTTGTCTATTTTCCAATAGCAATGTCCGCATTTCCCTGGCGATGGTATGGTTTACAGTGTCAAGAGCTTCTGGCAGAGCGTGGCAATCTGCCAGGTTAGCATAGTGACAGCAGTTGCTAGCGGTCAACCCCTCGATGATGAAACGTTCGCATATCGACACCGCAGTCTTCACCTGCAGGTACCTGGCTGCTTCCAGCACGCCGGGCAGCGTGGCGGAGGAAAGCCTCAGCCAACCGGAGTAAAGGAAGTCCAGGATGACCTCCAGCCCCTCAGCCGATAGCGCCGGGAGGCTAACAGAGCACGCTAACCTCTCGACTGTGGTCTCTCCGAACAGAGCCCAGAAGTAGTCACTAGAGCTGGCCAGCAGGGCGCGGTGACATGGGAAAGACATGCCGCCCGTCTCCAAGGTGACATCACACATCTTCCTCTCCGAACGCAGGAGCTGGAAGCCAGAGAGAAGCCTCCCTCTTTGCGAGGAGCTGTAGAGGACGGAGTAACTCTCCATCCAGTGGACGGGTAGAGGACAGGAAGGGAAAGAGTCCTGGGCAGAAGGAAAGATAGCATGAGATGGGAGGATTAGATGGACAGACCGAATGACACATAAGAGGACAGACAATGAAATGGACTGGCTAAGCACGGACAATGAGTTAGCAGAAGAGGAGGATAAAATCAAAAAGCAGAGAACAGAAAATGACTCAGCAAACACAGCAGCCCAGCAAACACTGGAAGACAAAGAACGTCAGAAATAATGGTTAAGAAAGACACTGCTAAACAATCAGTGGAGTAGAAAACAGGAAGCTTTAGAGAGAGAAGAAACCAGAGAGGAGAATGTGTCTTCTGAGCAGAGGTCTCTGTCTGTTTGTTTATCTGTCTGGCGGCAGACATGTGACACGTTACAGTAGCTGCCTGATAGGAAGGTTAACCACACACACACACACACCAATGTACCGCCCCCCGGCATGGTAAACGAGCACTTCTCATGACCCCTGTGTGTTTTGGTGATAGCAAGTGTGCTTACTTTGATGGTGCAGGTTGCCCTTTATAACATGCCCAGCAGGGAGTATCATGCTAACACGCTATAGGCGCACACACGTGCATGAATGCGTGCACATACACTAACACACAAGCACGGGCAATTACATACAGTACACACACATACGGGCGCGTGACACAAACACACACACACGTGCACGCATGCACATGCACATGCACACGCACAAGCACACACACACACACACACACACACTGAGCTGGCAGGCTTTATTGCCAATCCCAGCAGATGAACTCATTGGTAAATGCAGCTGTTGGTCAGAGCCCTAGATTTCAGGGCATGGTTGCTACGGCACCTATCTGTGACCCTGTCTCCATAGCTACAGCAACAGAAACACAGACAGAGACAGACACACTTCAGCCACGGCGATTTGGAGCAATGTAGAACTAGAGCGTGTTTGGCCAAACTGTCGCTGCGCGAGGTATAAAAGATTTTACGTGTCAAAAGTAGCACGTAGCTTTGGCATTAGTGTAATCCCTGCCCTTTTGCAAGGCATTCAGCCTCATTAATGTGACCCAAGGTCACCCAAGAGTACAAGAATATTTAACTACAGGGTGATTCATAAAGTACGGCTTATACCAGCATAGTGATAGCTCATTTGTACTGTACAGTATATATACTGTATAGAGTGCTGTGTATACACTGTATATATAAAATACTGTTGTAGCCTGTACATCAGTAGTAAATAACACACCTGTACAGTAAATAGTCCACATTAGAGTTAACCGAAATATGGCTTAATTTATAACAAACTCACACACACACACGCACACACGCACACACACACACACACACACACACACGTGTTTTACCATTCTAGTCAAGTAAATTACAGTCATTTTCTCTGAATAAGGCACAGGCTGAAATACATTAAAATAAGTGTGTGTGTGTGTGTGTGTTTGTGTGCGCGTGTGTGTGCATATGCACATTACAGAGAAGTGAAAGTCAAGTCCAAAATTGTGATTAAATCTCAGCCCAGAAACAACTAACAAAACAGACTTATATAATGTTTCTCACCCAGTTTACGTCAGGTGAACACACACACACACACATGCACTCATACAGAATATTACTCAGTAACGCTAAACTTAGCCTCAGCTGTCCACCACTGTGTGTGTGTTCTTTATGTGTTCGCACGTGTGTGTACATGCGTACATGGGCGTGTATGCATGTGTGTGTGGACATATGATGTGCTGGTTGATGAATGCAGGAGCTCCATGGAGGTGTACAGAACACTGTCAGTTACTCAGCAGTCAAGTGAGTGAGGGACATTCAACCATAAAAGCAATTTCAGAAAACCAATAAGGTGTGTCCCTTTAATGAAAGGGCTCTAATAGATGAGATGTAGGTTTTGTGTTTGTGTGTGTGGTAGTCCTTTAATATGAGACCCATTGTGAAGGAATGTTAACACTACAATATCTCTCTCAAACACTATTTTAGACACAACCTCCTCCCTCCACCACACACACACACACGCACGCACACACGCACACACACACACACACACACACACACACACAGTACTACAGTAGACAAGCTCACACATATACTCCAAAAACGTTTTATTGTTTATAGAGGACAGCTTGGCTTATTGTACAACCAGATTGGATTTATTGCATCAGCTAATTTCGGGAAATGTATTGATTTCTCATGTTTTCTAGGAAAGCAGAAGCAAGGTCTCTGGTTCGGAACAAAGTAGTACAATTTAAATGAAATATCAGCAAAAAGTATGGAGTTCAATAACAGACATGAATAATTGAACAGAAACGTGTTATAAATCAGTACTGAATCTTACCGTTGTACTGTTTTCTAATGATAATATAGGTATGGAATATACAGACATGGTCCAGAGTGTTATAGATCAACTGTGATTACGATGATTATCTTCCATGCTTTACCCAACTATTTTGTTAGAAAATAGATAAAATTACTTTTAAAACATTGATTCCTGGATTATAGTTACATTTTATTATTTGACCAATGAAAAAACTATCATAAAATACTTAATAATTTTTTAAATTCCTATTTGATTGTCTGTCAAATTAGAAACTCTTTTAAAAACAAATGTTGTCATCTCCCTTTATTCTTTATAACCTTACAGGTTACAGATTACAGGTTCATAAAAAGTTTTACAGACCACATACAGTACAAATCAAACCAAACTGACTTGACAGAAATATTGAAGGTACTTGTATTGTATTGGAGCCTGTTAACTGGGTGTAAAGGAGACCACAGTAGTCTGTGGCGGAGACTGAAGACATTGTCCTATGCTGAAACTGTCGCTGAACGGCATGCTGGGATGTTGATGGTTGTGTCTTGTTGTCTTAGCATTGCGTGTGTTGTTTGTTGACGTGTTACTGTTGCCAATGGATGTTGGGCAGTTTTACTGTAGGTCAGCTCCATTTGTTGCCAAGGAAACTCTGTTGAGACAGTTGTCAAATCACGGGATTAAGTAATGATACTATAGGTTTACTGTATACTGAAGTATCTATGAATTTAAAGATCTGTTGATGTCTGTCTATCTGCCTGTGTGCCTGTCCATTCTCTCATCAACTCTGTTTGGACACTGGGACATTTCTACACTGAGAAATCACAGCACAGACTGCCTCTCAGCTGCACACACACATTGAACGAGGTATAAATAGTACCTGACTCAAGCCGTGCTGCCCACACACACACCACACACACCGTGACAAGAACACTGCCAAAACACACTGCCCTCCGGTGTTGATGATTGGTTACTGCACATTTTCCACAATATATCCAAGTGTAAATTTAACGATAAAGTAGTATTAAATATTTCAGTAGTAATAATATTAATAACATCCAATTGTATATTTTGCTTCTTTACTGTTATTACAAGCTGTATTAAAACGGTGGACACCTTCAGTCCTTTGTGACATATCGCAGTTCGCTCTTCACATTCTGGATCTCTGATAGGTTGACGGTTGGGCCAGGTAGCTTCACAGCGCCCGGCAATGACTTCTTCTCATCTGGTGTCCGAGCACTCACCGGGGGTGGGTCCGGGGACTGTCAGTCAAAAATCTATATCTCAGATACAGAACTGCCAAAGACATCATTATTGAATCAAGTTTTGCTTGACTCAATAATACATATGTACATAGATAATATGTACAATATACAATATATGTATATATGTTTTTCATTGTCTGGTCTACTGTTGGGGCGTTGTTTATTTCTTGTGCTAAGCTCAAAACACACCATGCCTGTCTGACACCAGTGTCAAAGCAGTTCAGGGTGCCCCTAAGGGCCACTTGGTAAAGAGCAGCCACACTGAACACAACCGTCTGCTATTCATTTGCACTGTGTGGGTGCAATAAGCATTCAGAAGTGTACAGGCAGCAGGAACACAGTGAATGTCAGGGCTTTTAAGGAGTTATTTTAGTTTGCATGCAGTCACATTAATGTGATCCATGTAATAATGTGTACAAATATGTTCCACGCGTAGAAAGGTGATTTGCTTGTCACTGACTCAACACAATTCAATTTCAATCGCATACTTACCCACAAAACCTCCACTGAATTCTGCATGGTGTATTTTGGGCTTTTAATGTGAGCTTGTGAAGACCGGGACTGGGAACATATATAGATCAGTCTGTGTTTTGTCCTTTCTCACCTCATGTGTTTCTACTGTGTCCTCTCTCCTCTTCACAGGATGTCCCGCCCCTGGACGCAGAGCTCCCATTGGGATGTTCAAATTAGCCTGAAGGACAGCACGAGCAGCCATTGAGAGCCATTCAACACTTCACATACTAAAAAGAATACTTTTCCGTGTGTGTGTGTGTGTGTGCGTGCGTGCGTGTGTGTGTGTGTGTGTGTGTGTGCACGTGTGGCTTTCCTGAAAAAATGTATTTGAATTATGTTCCTGGTTATTCTACAAAGCATCCAGTGTCTTTATGGAAATGTAAACACACACGCACACGACTACACACTTCTGCTTGTTGTCATTGTTATTGTAAGCCGCCTGCCATTTGGATGTGGTGTGTATTGTTTTGTATTGTACTGTACAATATATAGGCTTATAATGTATATAATATCCTCATATTGTATATTTGTACTGAGAGGGTTTGTACCCAAGCTCTTGTCCTGAAGAATCAGAAGATGTAATGAATGTTTAGTTTGTTTGAGAGAGGTCTATTTTTAAGAAGTTAAGGTCTACAAACTCAAAGTGCTGAATACGCTCACCTCATGTAACGCATGTTTCTGGCTAAGCTTTAGCATGAGTGTGTTAGAACATTGCGTTTAGCGTGCTGTTAGCGATCATCTTCACACATTCCACTGGTTATAAGGAGACTCAGAAGGCCTTTTCAGATGATTTTTCCATTTAGGGATCTGTTAGAATGCTCATCCTGTGGTGCGTTTAAATATAATAACAGTGAATAGCTAAAGGTGTACTAAGTTACATTGACACATCATGACACTTTGCATGAATGTAAAACAAACAATCCAAGCAAATCAACCATACTCCTCCCACTCCACCCACCTCCTCTCTACAATTTGTGGCACTCCAAACAGAGGTCACAATAAAGGTAAATGGGGAGTGAATTGGTTATCTCCACAGTTTATGCTGATAATGAATCAAAGTTAGTATACCTTTAATGGCATTGAAAGTTTGGTTGTAATGTAAAGATGATATTATACAAGGTTAAGAAGACCCTTTTCTCTCCAGAACGAGGGAGCAGGGGACAAATGAATCTGTCTTTGTAAAGTCCTGCTTTTTAAAATGCCCTGCACTGTTGCCCATAACATGGTTAGAGCAGCACAATGAGACCCTCTCTGACACACACACACACACAGAGAAACTGATACGGTAGACACATCATCACATACAAACAACATGCAACATGTAATGTACAGATAGACATACAGTACACACATTGACAGATACAAACCACAAGAAATAACTGCACACAAACACATTTAAACATAAAGTATTGGAAACAACCTTGATGTAAACATGTAGACAGACATACAGAGATGCACATGATTAGAAAAGGAGATACAAAGAAGAATAGTTAGACAGACAGAGAGACAGAGTTGCATTCCTCCGCTGCCTGATCCCTGCACTAATAAAGCCTTGATATATGCACATTACAAACTCTACATGAGATATTTCCGCCTTTAATCAATAAATACTTTATTGTGTAAATACCTGCCATCTGTCTTACTCTGCTCTTATTAAGACGTATTTAACAAATCTCTGAAGTGATCACAGTTAAGATAAAAAATGCCAAAGTACAGCCAATGAGCAACACAAAAAACTGTAAATAACCAAATATAATGAATGCTATATTTTTACCCTTTCATGAAATCATCTGGTACTCACATAGAAACAGGGCACTTAAAAGGCCATGCTTTCAAAAGGCCTTTTCTCATACAAACCTCCAATGTATGCCTCTGAGTCTAACAAGCATACTGATGGTACAGTACTACAGTAATGGGAGCAGTGGTCATTACCTGGAGGGCTTTGACGTTAGATGAAGGTTTGGACATTATTCCCCCAGGAAGTCCACAGTCCTGCAGAAATACAAAACAGGGAATCACCTTTAGCACAGGCACAGCATGTGTGTGTGTATGCGTGTGTGTGTGTGTGTGTGTGTGTGTCTGTATGCATGTGTCTACAGTTCGTATATGTGTGTGTGTGTGTGTGTGTATGCTTGTGTGTGTGCGTGTGTGCATGTGTCTACAGTTCGTATGTGTGTGTGTGGGTGTGTGTACTGTATGTGGTGCAAGGGGGTGACTGGGATAGTATTTCAGTTGCTTAGCGACTTTGATAAACAACGAGGAACTGTTCTCTGAATCATTCATGAGAAAAGCACACACACATACACAGAGAGAAGGATTCCACACACAAAAAAAACTTGGGGATACTTCAGATAACCATTCGTCATGTGATGTACTGTAACACAGCCACAGGTTTACAGGATTTAATCCCTTCAAATTTCAGGGGTCAATCATAAATTTCAGTTGGAAGTCTTCACATGGTTCGAGAAGCTCCTGGACACGTTTTTGATTTTATACTTGAACTAGTGTTGAAGATTGAAGTCCCTTTCATTCTCTCTCCCCTGTCCATATAGCCCAGTGTTTTGTTCTGTCAATAGGTGCTTTCACCAGTTTTTCAATTCAAATCTGCCAAACCACAAAATCCAAAATAGGATGTTCAGGTTTTTGGACATACTCTACTGTATCCCAACATACAATGAATTCCCACCTGTCGGCAATAGGCACTACAGAAACAATAGATCTTCTAGCTCTGGATGTATTTTACTGTATGAATTAATATTACCATCCCTACCCAAAGCTATGCCTTTGTGTGACGCTACCCACAGAACACTGCCTCATTGGTTAATGACATTGTAAAGCATCTCTTCTGCAGAGTGTCTGGGTCTCGTATCTATTCATTCTCTAGCCATCTGTTGACAGTGCAAATGTCTCCGTGTTGTATTACCTCACATCCCAAATGAAACAAATGACTTTTTATACAGAATTGCAGATTTCTGACAGATAGCAGCCTGAAGACTAATCTTGTTAGATTAAGATGTGATATTTACATGAATTTATACAGTATGTAGCAAGTGAAACCTTGCCTCATCTCACACGGTCTGTTTGCTGGCAGATAAACAGTGAACTGAGTGGCTGCTCCACTGTGTTTATCTCCACTGTGGCCTGAAGGCAGACACACTCTCTTTGGGCCTTGGTGACGGTTTCTAGGCTGCTGTTTACTGCAGTATGCGCACTAAGAGTTCTGCCCATGTCTATGCAATGTACTGTATATGCACTACAAACCCAGTTGTATGGTGGATCCTAAAGCAAATGTACTGTATATGTTTCATATTTTTGTGTTATATGCATGATGAACTATTATTAACACCATAACTACTTATTAAACAGGCACATGCACACACGCATAAGGATGCTGAAGGAAAACAACAGCTGACCTCTTGACACCCTAGTTTAATTAAAGCATGACATGCCTTTCGTTTTTTAGACACACACACACACACACACACACACACACACACGCATGTCGTATGTGCCTCTTACTTTGAATTATTAAAATATCTGAACATTATACCCTAGTTTTCTAAATACCATGAATGGCAGTGCCCATAACAACTGCGTTGAAATTATTAGTTTCTATCTATATTAAGTTAACATAATGCCAAAACTATATAGAAACAACTTGAAGTGATTGTCTTGCTGATCTGCTATTTATCATTAGGACCATACAAACCACTATGTAATAAGTAGAAATTAATGTTTCTCAGTCAACCAGGGTTACACACACACACACACACACACACACACACACACACACACACACGCACACATACACTTTAGCAAACAGAGGTCACTTACTTGTGAATGACACAGTATTCTCTGAAGGCTGAAATGTTCCCTGCTATCATGTGCTACCTCTCTCTCTCTCTCTCTCTCTCTCTCTCTCTCTCTCTCTCTCCCCCTTGCCCTCTCTTGCCTGCCCTCGTATTTTTCACCCTCAGTCTCTGTACTTCTCCCTCTCTCTTTTCCTCTCATCATTCGTTCACTCTATCCAACACCCCCCCTCGTTTTCTCTCTCTCTCTCTCTCTCCCGCTCTCTCTTTCTCTCTATCTAACGTGTTACAAAGATTCCTTCCATATCTGGGATTAGTTCTCTCTATAAATAGAAGAGTCATTCACACAGGGGACCTGCTTTCTGTCCACACATACACACACTCGTGCACGTGTACATCGATGTAAACATAAATAGACACCGAGTATAAAGTTTTAGACGTAGCATTTAGATCTCCAAATTCACATTTTACTTTACATTTGAAGTCATTTTGATTATGGGGACTTGAACATAGGCTATGAACATACTGTATGGAGCTGACTGCATTTTAATGAACATATTTACCTGAAGGCAGAGCTACGAGTTCTACCACCATGCCGCCACACACACACTGACAGTGACGTTGTTTTATAGAGGGCACTTGCTGTAATGAGCTGAAACACACACACACACACACACACATCTCTCTAGCTAATCTAACCTACTAAAATGGCACTGTCCTATTTTTGTTCTAATGTATACACACACTCACGTGCACATACACATGCGCATACACACACACACACACACACACACACACGGGCCAATACGGTATACAACAACACACATGAGCAGTGATCTCTCAGGGGTTAAAGGTGTGTGTGTGTGTGTGCGCGCTCGTGTGTGTGTGTGTGTGTGTGTGTCTGATGTCTTACCTCGTGGTGTGTTGGGCTTCTCTGCCTTGCCTGGTCTCTCTCAGGTCCTCCTCCTCTACCTGACCTGCTTCCACTCGTCCTGATTGGCTCAAAGACACTAGGCCCACGCTACCCCCACCGAGCGGAACTCGATCTGCTGTCAAAAAACTGTCCTGTTGGCCCCACACGATGGTTAATACGTGTGTGTGTGTGTGTGTTATATACAGTATATTATGTGTCTCACATGCGTTGACATGTTACAGTATGTCGTATGTGTATGTACAGTATGTATATGTGTCCCATGAGATAATGTCCTATGTAACTATGTTTTGAAAAGTGATGTAGAAATATAAATACAGTTTATTATTGTAAACAGTCCCTCTTCTTTCTGTCTGCGTCCGTGTGTGTGTGTGTGTGTGTGTGTGTGTGTGTGTGTGTGAGAGAGAGAGAGAGAGTGAGTGAGAGAGAGTGAGAGAGAGAGAGAGAGAGAGAG